>KN473670.1:12784-25406 GCA_000787095.1 Periophthalmodon schlosseri
TTTTCAATAGAAAGTGAACTGGAGCCAGAGTCGATGGAGCCGGAAGCGCGCCCATGATCACTTCCTGTTTGGAACGCGGCGGCTAGTCTATGGCAGCGATGCATCGTGCTTCAAAGTGTGTCATCGTGTGAGGTCAACTCAAGGCCCACAGCTCTACAAATCACCAGCGTCTGTGGTTAAAGTCGTCCTCGATCTGCAACGTGTTTTAAAATTCTCCAAAATATCTTTCCCATTTCCTGATTGTGTTTAGTGAACTGGCTTTTCCCTCGGAAGCGCCCAGCGGATGACCCCGAGTTACGGAGCTCGGTCCCAAACGGCGTCTATATATACCCCGCGTGGGCCTGGAGGAGACGCTAATAAAAGGTTAAGAGCTGCAGATACCGAGCGCATAAACAGAACAGAGAGAGGGCGATGACTTTTTAAAAACGCACACGGAGAGTTTGTCCAAGTTTATCTGTGTTTAACGACTTCCTGTTGCCGATTCTCACAGCCCCACACTTCGCTAACACGACGAACACAGCTCAGGCCGATAAGGAGGAGGGATAAGGCTCTGGGTTTAGATACACGAACGCAAATGTGTGTTTTAAAAGGGTGGAATGGGGTTTTTTCGGGGCTTTTTTTTGACCCCAATCTTTTTCAGCTTCAGGACGGCAGCGTGAATTTAACAAAACAACATAACGGTCAGATTAAAGCGACCGTATTACACTGTTTTATGATCTACGTTCTAATGTTTCCTCGTCACAAACAGACCTGGAGTTGTGTTTTGTTTCATTCACACATGTTTAACTCTGCAGATTTAGGCTGAGTTCTTCTCTCAAACTGAAAACACTCCGTTCCACCTCGTGATGTCATCGAGTGGTAATACAGGAAGTGCTCCGCTGTGTTTTTAAACTCCACACACCTTCACAAGAATCATTTGGATGATTCCGGCTTTGGAACTGCCGATCTCGACTGAATTAAAGGTAAAAACGTAGCTGTTAGCTTGAAAACTACCGCTTCATGACATCACAAGGTGGAACAGAGCATTTTGAGCTTTGGAGATGTCGACAGACTAATAATAAAGGGTTGCTCAAACATGTGTGAATGAAACAAAACACAACTCCAGGTCTGTTTTTGAGGAGGGAACAACGTTAGAACATGACTTGAACCTCACAAGAGTCAGTTTTGTGTGATACAGAAGCTTTAAGTGGAAAAAATAAAGCTGCACTGTGTAACTTTTTACTCCAAACGCAAGGGGTGACTGAAAGGTGACGGGAACAACTAGAACGTGGTTAAAAGCTCTGAAAAGTCCACTCCGCAGAAGTGGTCGTCTTAAAAATAAATAAACAAAGATAACATTTATTTTACATGAAGTTACAGCTCACGTAAACACCGCAGACTTCACCGGGGTAAAAAGAAACGATCGATTTTTATGAACAAAAACCACGTCCACCGACGAGCGGCGGCCCGGCCTTTCGCCCCGTCTCTCCGTAGTAGCGGCTTTAGTTGCGTTTGTCTAACCCAGTCCCACGGAGAGGTCCGAGGGTTCAGAGAGACGCAGTAAAAGTCTTATGTAAACAAGAACATGAACCGTATCAGGGCTGGATATTTTTATGAAGAGTCCGCAGAACAAACACGAGGATTCGGGGACAGAAAGTTACGCCGAATCTCTTTACGTCATATTATCCTCGTGTTAACTTTTGTCCTGGTTAACGAAGATATTTGACAGTTCAGACTAAACCAGGACCAAACCAGGACTATACCAAGTCTAAACCAGGACTCGGTTTTGAGACTTTTATGACAAATGTTGTGGTTTTAGCTGCAGATTTGGAGGTGAATCACGAGTTGAAGCTGTATTTTTTCTTATTAATACAGTTTTGTTTGGGATGGGTGTGATTGACAGGCGGATTAGCCAATCAGGGACAAGCGTGGTCCGTCCGTATTGGAAAGGCGGTGTGTAAATGATGAGTGACCAATGAGCTCCTTCGTTTCACATGCTTCACTGAAAAACAACAAATCTGATTGGACGATGATGTTTGGTTCTGATCAATATAAACACAACATACAGAGAGATCAGTCTGGATTTACCGGGCAACAGTTTTGTAAGACTTTTGTGTATAAATAGAAGTTTTTTGCGTGAGCGCCCCCTGCAGGTGTCGTCCTGTGAGTGCAGTTTGGGTCAGATACATAGAGATATATATGTAATAGTTTTGAGAGTTTTTGCCACGCCCCCTTTTAGTCGACCAATCGATTGGCAGCACATGTCTTTAGTCCAACAAGAGTTACTTTAGTCGACTACAGGCCTCTCTCTCTCTCTCTGTCTCTCTCCCTCTCTGTCTCTCTCTCTCTCTCTCTCTGTCTCTCTCTCTCTCTCTGTCTCTCTCTCTCTGTCTCTCTCCCTCTCTGTCTGTCTCTCTCTCTCTCTCTCTGTGTCTCTCTCTCTGTCTCTCTCCCTCTCTGTCTGTCTCTCTCTCTCTGCCCTTCCTCTCTCTGTCTGTCTCTGTGTCTCTCTCTCTCTGTCTCTCTCCCTATCTCTGCTCTCTCTCTGTCTCTCTCTCTCCTTGTCTCTCTCTCCCTCTCTCTCTGCCCCCCCTCTCTCTGTCTGTCTCTGTCTCTCTCTGTGTCTCTCGCTCTCTGTCTCGCTGTCTCTCTCTCTGTCCCTCCCTCTGTCTCTCTCTCTCTGCCACACTCTCTTTGTCTCTCTCTCTCTCACGCTCCTCTCTCCCTTTCTCTCTCTGTCTCTCTCTCTCTCACTCTCTTCCTCTCTCTGTCCCTCCCCCATATCTTTCTCTCTCTCCTCTCTCTCTCTCTGTCCCTCCCCCATCTCTTCTTCTTCCTCTTGTTTCTCTTCATGTCTTTGACCCTGTGTATTCAGTCAGTGACATAAACCTCTGCTCTCGTCTATGGGCTTTTATTACATTAACAGGACACACATTTGAACCTGGTTATAACAAGGACTAGAGAACTGGACCAGGACTAAACCAGGACTAAACCAGGTCTAAACCAGGTCTAAACCAGGTCTAAACCAGGACTAAACCAGGTCTAAACCAGGTCTAAACCAGGTCTAAACCAGGTCTAAACCAGGTCTAAAACAGGACTAAACCAGGTCTAAACCAGGTCTAAACCAGGACTAAACCAGGACTAAACCAGGTTTAATCTGGGACTACACTTGGTGGAATCGCTCCGCCGACCTGTGGGTCAGTGGATCTGACGGCTCTACCAATGATGTTTGTGTCGAGAGCGGGATTCGACCCGCCAACCTTCAGATCAGTGGACAAACACTGATACTTTAAACATGATTTCAACAAAATTAAGTTTCTTTCTTATATTTTTACTTGTCAAATAATATTTTCTGTGAATTCTGGCCCAGTGTATAATCAAGTTGCTACGTAACAGTTATGGATTTCCCGCGTGTGATGTCACGATTTAAAAGTAAAACCTAAAAAACGACCAAACCTGGGAAAAGACGCTAACATTTTAAGCTAAACGTAATGATCTTAAGTGTGTTTTAGTCAAATGAGTAGTTCAACCTGTCACAGGCGATTTAAGTCCAAAGTCTTTAAGTCTGGTGTGGACGTAAACAGAGCTCCTTCGCTCCTGGCCCCTCCCACCGCCGCTCTCTCTGTCGGATTTCACGCTCTAGCTCCTCCTTTATGAGAGTGTCGCTGGTTATGTTAACATCAACAATACCTCCAGTTCACGTAGGCACCAGCCCTGAGACGACACGGGTCTGAAGTCACGACAAGGAACCGGACGAGAAGCAGAGTTAAGGCTCGAACAAGAAGTGAGGAGGATTTTACATAGAAAGTCCGTCCTGTTGTTCTTGTGTCTCTAGTTTTAATCTGTGACACTGTGAATCACAATATTCATCTAAAACCACTTAATAAAAGAAACAAGTCCCAGTGGTGCTGACGTCGCCGTAAACGTCATCACAACAAAGCGCCGCACGCTGTCGGCGCCCCCTATGGACAGCTGCACGTCACACTAGAGCAGCACATTTTTTGTCATTTGTACCAAAATGACGACGCGACGCTGCCGAATCCTACGAGTATCAACGATTAAGAAAATAAAACTGGAGAAGGAAGTGCGTACGTCACAGTGGGCGTGTCACAGTGGGTGTGTCACAGTGGGCGTGTACGTCACAGTGGGCGTGTACGTCACAGTGGGCGTGTACGTCACAGTGGGCGTGTACGTCACAGTGGGCGTGTACGTCACAGTGGGCGTGTACGTCACAGTGGGCGTGTACGTCACAGTGGGCGTGTACGTCACAGTGGGCGTGCACCTCACAGTGGGCGTGTCACAGTGGGTTTAAGATTAAAGATTTACTCAAACATGAATCACTCCAAATACAACTTCAGAGGCTCAACGAGAAGAAACGACTAGAACATGGATAAAGATCTGAACAGTTTGAAGAACACGTCAGATTTAAGATTATTTGATAGGGACAAGTTAATAATGATAATAATAATGATAATAATAATAATAACAATTTTAGAGACATTCTAGAACAGACCAACAGCGTCTGACTTAATGCCACTTGTTTTTCTTCCATTTTTCCAAAGAGAATTCCACACAGATCTGTTTATGGACCATAGACTGTATATATAAATGTATATAAAAGACACAGCGAACCCACTGGCTGCCGCGTTCCAAATAGAAAGTGATCGTGGGCGCACTTCCAGCTCCATCGACTCCAATTCACTTTACATCAGAAAACTGTCCCCTCTCTCTGTACCTGCTGCTGTCAGACTCGTCGTTTTGGTCTTAAATGTTCGTATTATCCCTCTACATGATCCTGGGGTTTTTATTTCTCTATTGTGTCCGTAAATCAACATATGAACATTAATAACAGACGAATCAGGCGCCTTCTTTCCCCGTTAGCAACAGGTTTGATTGACAGCGTTGCTAAGTGCTCACTTCGTGCCAAACATCGGTGTTGGCGGGAAGAGCCGTTTTCTTCAACAGCCTCGCTCCGGATTGGCTCTTTGGTTGCTATGATACTCGCGGTCGGAATCCCAAATATGGAACTCGTCTCCAAATTAGCCGCGATAACTGTTAGCGTCGATGAGCTTCATGTGACCGGAGCCGAACACTCACTCCGTCCACTTCTTTACACAGTTTTAAGTTCTGGACTCACCAGTAGAAAACGCAGCTGTTTAATTTACGTCGTCTCTGAAATAGTAACTCAGAGCTGCACTCGCTCGTTGAATCGTCTGAGAAATGAGAACATGTTTTTAGAAAATACTTGCGCCGTTCCGGGCTGGTCAGACACACGGAGGTCTAATTCTGGCCCACGGGGAAAACCAGACCAGAACCAACAACAAGCGGCTCAGATAAAGAGCTATTTATACAGCCATCCCAAAGAGAGGCTTTAAGAACGCTTCAAATGCCAACGGTAAGTACGACCGCGACGTGACCACGCGGCCGCAGCGGGTCAAAGGGCACCGCGGAACTTTTCTGAAGGGTCCGCCACCTGCTCGTCTCCACGGAGATGTCGTAGTAAAGCTTTAAACTTGTCTGTCAGCGTCAGTGGCGGGTGAAGCTGTCAGTTTCGTTACAGATACGGAGGAAAAAAGTTGCTCAAGTAAAAGTAAAAGTATCACATGGAAAAATCTACTTAAGTGAAAGTATTAAGTGCACGTGTGAATATGTACTTTAAGGGGAAAAAGTAAAAGTATTGTAGTGATAGTGATACGGAAACGATACAGAGTTTGGTCACAAGAACAATATGAATCAATTTCTCCACTTTTCTTCACTTTTCTTCACTTTTTCTTATGATTTTTGTGTATTTATTTTTGTTTTGCTCAAAGCAGAAGCTTGACCTCGAAAACTTGAGTCAGGATGTTTCCATGAACATGGTAAAAATAACCCCTCAAATCATATGAAAAGTACTTTTTACTTTTCAGTCCTGTTCAAAAACGTAGTGGAGTAGAAAGTACAGATACTGCTCTCAAAAGTAGTGAAGTAAAAGTAAAAAGTATCCACTGTAAAATGTACTTGAGTAGAATTTTTATTTTTAGGTGTCTGTACTTTTACTTAAATACCGTACTTTACTCCTTGTACTTCGTTACTTTCCACCCCTGATCACCATGGAGACAAAGTACAAAGCTTGTTTTTCCCTCCAGGATATTTCTGTAGCGATAAAGTTAGCAGTGTTTGAATAAGCGTCTGATAGTTGAGCTTAATGCCGTACTGTGGAACATTCCAAAGCGGTAACACAAGTTTTATATTGTAACTTGAATCAGTACCCAGTTTGATAGTAGTACTTTCATTGGAAAAAGTACACAATATTTTGCAGTACTATTCTTATTATTTTATGGCTACAGCAAAACTTTGTACTGTATTTTCTGGAGTATAAGTCGCACCTGAGTATAAGTCGCACCAGCCAAAAAATGCATAATAATGAAGACAAAAACATATATTTCACATTAAATCGCTTCTGAGTATAAGTCGCACCCCCGGACAAACTATGAAAAAAAGCGCGACTTATAGTCCAGAAAATACGGGACATGTTTTGGTGCGTCAGTGGAAGTGTGGACTGAAAAAAAAACAGAACTGGTTCATTTTAAACAGTTTGCAGTGGTCCAAAGTTACTCCTCACTGACCTTATACAGTCAGAGCATCATAATTACTCACCACGATGAGTTTATAAGAGCTTTTCACAACGATACGAACATTTTAAGACCGAAACGACGAGTCTGACGGCAGCAGTTACAAAGAGACGGGCCACGGTTTTTCAATAGAAAGTGAACTGGAGCCAGAGTCGATGGAGCCGGAATCGCGCACGTGCTCACTTCCTGTTTGGAACGCGTCGGCTAGCGGGTTAGCCATGACCATTTATATAAACAGTCTACGGCTAACGACAACTAGCATGCTAACGTAGTGCCGGTTTTGGCGTATTGTTGTGGCTCAGCTCAGGATGTTTTCGCGTGGGCTCTGCTCTGGGGCTCGGGGGTAAAATGAGTCCCAGATGGGTGAGTGTCCGACCCTCTGACCTTTGACCCCTGCGCAAGATTTACGGTGGAAACGCCAGAGTTTCTTTCACTCCATTCGGTCCGTTTCTTCACAATGAGCACGGCTTGTTCATTAATCAATCTCTCCCTCCCTCCTCCTCTCCCTCTCTCTTTCTTCTCTCTTCTGTCACTCTTATTTCACCCCAATCTCTATCTCTCTCTTTACCCTCCCCTTTGCTTTCCTCTCTCTTTCGTTTTCTCCTCTCCTTCCCTCTCTCTATGTCTGAATCTTCTTGTTTTCTTCTCTCTTTCTCCTCTCCTTTTCTCCCTCCCTCTTTCCCGCCTCCTTTCTTTCTCTCTTCTTTTCATACCCTTCTCTCTCTTTCTTCTCCCTTTCCCTCCATCCCTCCTCCTCTTCCCCTCTCTGTCTTCTGTCTTTCTCTTTCTGCCCCTCCTCTTTCTCTCATCTGTTTGATTCTTCTTGCCCCCCCTCTCTCCCTCTTCTCTCCCGCTCCTCTTCTCTCTTTTCCATGTCCCTCTCTCTTTCTGTCTTCTGTTTCCTCTTTTTTCACTTCCCTCTTTCTCTCTTTTCCTCCTCTCTCTTTTTCTCCTCTATCTCCTCATTTTTCACCTCCCTTCTCTCCACCCCCTCTTCCAATTTACTTTCTCTTTCTATAGCTCCTTCCTCATCTCTCCCTTCCCTCCCTCTCTCCCTCTCCCTCTCCTCTCCCTCTCCTTTCCCCTCCCTCTCCCCTCCCTCTCTCCCTCTCCCTCTCCTCTTCCCTCTCCTCTCTCCCTCTCCTCTCACCTCCCTCTCTCCCTCTCCTCTTCCCTCTCCTCTCTCTCCTCTCCCCTCCCTCTCCTCTCCTCTCCCTCTTCCTCTCCTCTTCCCTCTCTCCTCTCTGCAAACTTTGACTGAAACGTGTCTGAATCCCTCTCTCTTTCATCTTTTCACATCCCTCGTTCTTCTGTTGTTGTTTATAGATTCCAGTGGATTTGTCGTCCATCTTTGTAGTTTTTGGCTCTGTCTCAGATTTCACTAATGCTACAAATTTATGTTGTGCTTAAAATTCTGTCAGTGAGAAAAAGGATTTGACCAGAGATTCAGTCCAGAGAGAAGTGGCAGAGGGTATTAAAGAGGGGTATTTACTTCTATGGGGTATTAAAGAGGGGTATTTACATCTATGGGGTATTAAAGAGGGGTATTTACATCTATGGGGTATTAAAGAGGGGTATTTACATCTATGGGGTATTAAAGAGGGGTATTTACATCTATGGGGTATTAAAGAGGGGTATTTACATCTATGGGGTATTAAAGAGGGGTATTTACATCTATGGGGTATTAAAGAGGGGTATTTACATCTATGGGGTATTAAAGAGGGGTATTTACATCTATGGGGTATTAAAGAGGGGTATTTACATCTATGGGGTATTAAAGAGGGGTATTTGACTCCTATTTGATTCCTCACAGAAAGGCTCAGTCTGGGAGTTGAACCGTGAAGCTCCTGGTCGTGGGGCGCGAGCCTCACCACTGAGCCAGAGCCTGTAGATTGTGTAACTGTAGATTTATGTGTCGTCTGTGTTAATGTTCTGTGTAAAACTTTGACCCATTTGGTGTTTTTAAGTTTCTCTGATCTGAACATGTGGGTCAAGGCTGCACCTGTGAATCTTATCCTCCCTCTCGCTCTCTTCCTCCCTCTATGGCTCTCCTTCGCTTTCCCCCCCCTTACCCCTTTCTCTGTCTCCCTTACTCTCTGTCTCACGCTCTCCCGCCTTCCCTCTCTCCCCACCCTTTCTCTCTCTCTCTCTCTCTCCACTCTTTTTCTTTCTGCACCCTTTCTCTCTCTCTTTTTCCCGCTTTCTCTCTCCCTCTCTCTCTCTCTCTTACGCTCTCCCGCTTTCCCTCTTTCCCCACCCTTTCGCTCTCTCTCTTTCCACTCTTTCTGCACCCTTTCTCTCTCTCTTTCTCCCTCTCTCTTCCCCCCTTTCTCCCCCTTTCCCTCGCTCTCTCTGTTACTATTTCCCTCCATCCCTTTTTCTTTCTCTCTTACTATCTCTCCCCCCTTTTCCCTCTCTCTCTCATACTCCCTCCTTCCCTCTAGTTCTCTCTTACTATCGCTCTATCTCTTACCCCACATCCTCTCTTTCTCTCTCTCTCCTCCTTTCCCTCCCTCTCTCTTACTCCCTCCCTCTCTCCCTCTCTTTTATTACCTCCCTCTTTTGCTCCCTCCCTCTCACTCTCTCTAACTATCTCTCTCTCTTACCCCACCACCTCTCTTTTCTCTCTTACTCTCTCTCTCCTCCTTTCCCTCCCTCTCTTTTACTCCCTGCCTCCTTCGCTCCCTTCCTCTCTCTCTCTTTTACTCCCTCCCTCCTTCGCTCCCTCTCTCCCTCTCTTTTACTCCTTCCCTCCTTTGCTCCCTCCCTCTCTCCCTCCCTTCTCCCTCCCTTTTACTCCCTCCCTCCTTCGCTCCCTCCCTCCCTCTCTTTTACTCCCTCCCTCCTTCGCTCCCTCTTTCTCCCTCTCTTTTACTCCCTCCCTCCTTCACTCCCTCCCTCTCTTTTACTCCTTCCCTCCTTCCCTCCCTCCCTCTCTCCGTGTGTGTGTGTCTTTGTTTTTGGGGGTGACCTACAAACCTCACTGCTGCTCGTCCACATCTGCTCGGCCGCACTGTGGAACATTCCAGGCGTCTCCGTGGAAACAATCAAAAATGAGAAAATACTAAAATATTCCACCTTTAAACTCGGCAAAACTGGACATTTTTACAATTCACTGGTTTCGGTTAAAAAATCACAAAAGAAGTAATTTGACTGGAAAAAGTAACTATAAAAGTACTCGTTATGTACATTTCCATATTACCTAAAGCCTCTGACTCGTGCCCCCTGTGTGACCCCTGACCCCTGATCACACAGACAGAGGTGTGACACAACTACGGCTCATCCGCAGAGGAGGGAGAGATGGCGAAATGTGTACTCGAGTAAAAGTAACGGTACTTCAGAATAATGTTACTCAAGTAGAAGTACAAAGAAGTGGTCCAAGAAATGACTCAAGTAAAAGTAACTTAAGGAGTAACTGCCGGGACCATAGACTGTTTATATAAATGGACGTAGCTAACCCGCTAGCCGCCGCGTTCCAAACAGGAAGTGATCGTGTGCGCGCGTCCGGCTCCGTCGACTCTGGCTCCGCCGACTCTGGCTCCGCCCCTCTCTCTGTAACTGCTGCTGTCGGACTCGTCATTTTGGTCTTAAATGTTCGTATTAACCCTCTACATGATCCTGGGGTTTTTATTTCGCTATTTTGTCCGTAAATCAACATGTGAACATTAATAACAGACAAATCAGCGTTATGGGCGGGAAGGGGCGTTACCTTCAACAGCCTCGCTCCTGATTGGCTCCTTGGTTGCTATGATACTCACGGTCAGATTTCCAGACATGGAACTCGGCTTCAACAGCCCGCTCCTGATTGGCTCCTTGGTTGCTATGATACTCACGGTCAGATTTCCAGACATGGAACTCGGCTCCAAATTCGTCCCTCGAGCTGCTCTAGCCTCGATGAGCTGTGGCAACGTTAGCGACGCTGTCAATCAAACCTGTTGCTAACGCTAGCGGGAGCGACCTCGGGGGAAGGAAGGCGCCCGATTTGCGCGGCGTCGTCTCTCCGCAGATCTGACCCGGCCGCCCGTGCTCGTCTCCGCGGAGAAAGATGAGCGTAGCATTTCTTTCGAGTGACTTTTTGACTTTTTCGAGTGACTTTTTTTCACTAGAAAAGTCCCGCACTGCACCTTTAAGTGCGACGCGGATTTAAAAACAAGTTTGAAGCGGAGCCGCGTATGAAACGATCAGAGTTCAAACGCTCCCCTAATGACGGCCAAAGCTCCCAGTAAAAACAGCAAAATTATCTCTAGACTTTAATTAAGAGAGTAACGCTGACTTCACTAAAGCTGCTCACGGCTGAGTCAGCACAGGACTACGGCAACACGGAGGGGCCAATAACTGCACTTATTGAAAAAAAACACAGCTCTAAGCAGGATTTAAGAGGGCACAGTTTGTCATGTATGTTCACTGAAGGTCCAACACCAGAGTTTGGGAGAGTGATTGAAGAGTATTGTTTGAAGAAGCTTTATTCTGGACAATAACATACAATTTTACATTTTTGCGACGTATATATATAAATACTGCGCTGTGGGCGGGGTTAGGGGGGAGGTGAAAACAGAAATGAACCTTTCCTGAATATGTTTAGAATGATCTCGAGCTGGATCAGTACAACTATAAGACACAAAGACGAGTATAAACCCATGGACCACTATGGAACCCACCTGAGATGTGCAGACTCCTCCAACATGGAGACATATGAGAAAGAGAGGGAGGAGAGAGAGGGAGAGGGAGGAGAGAGAGAGGAGAGAGAGAAGAGAGAGAGAGAAGAGAGAGAGCAAGAAGAGAGAGAAGAGAGAGCGAGAAGAGAGAGAGGAGAGAGAGCAAGATGAGAGAGAGAGAAGAGAGAGAGAAGAGAGAGAAGAAACAGAGAGCGACAGAGCGAGAGGAGAGAGAAGAGACAGAGAGAGAAGAGAGAGTGAGAAGAGAGAGAGCAAGAAGAGAGAGAGAACAAGAAGAGAGAGAGAAGAGAGAGGAGAGAGAGCTAGAAGAGAGAGAGAGAAGAGAGAGAAGAGACAGAGACAGAGCGAGAGGAGAGAGAAGAGAGAGAGAAAGAAGAGAGAGAGAAAAGAGAGAGAGGGGGAGGAGGTGGAGGAGTTTCACAGGATTAGTGAAGGTGGATTGGTTAAAATATGGGATGAAACTGAAAACTTCAATTACAGGTAAAATCGTCAAAAGTCAAAAGTAAAAAATATAAAAAATCAGATACTAATCGATACCAAAACCAGTATCGAAACTAGATACTAATTTTTCACAAGTATAGATACTGAAAAAGTCCCACTGACATCACCACATGGACCAGTTTATGCCCATGGACCAGTGTGAACCTACTGGACCTGAGGGTCACACAGATATAAGACACATGGGCCCAGAGGAAACAAAGAACAACATTTAAGGTGGAACATCACAGTATATTGTGTAAATGAAAGCACGCGCGATCTGAGGGACCCGCTGTGGTCTCTGGTTGGTCCTGACTGGTCCTGGCTGGTCCTGCTGGTCCTGGTTGGTCCTGGCTGGTCTCTGGTTGGTTCTGGCTGGTCCTGGTTGGTCCTGGTTGGTCTTTGGTTGGTCTTGACTGGTCCTGGTTGGTCCTGTCTGGTCCTGGCTGGTCTCTGGTTGGTTCTGGCTGGTCCTGGTTGGTCCTGGTTGGTCCTGGATCAGATACTAATCGATACCAAAACCAGTATCGAAACTAGATACTAATTTTTCACAAGTATAGATACTGAAAAAGTCCCACTGACATCACCACATGGACCAGTTTATGCCCATGGACCAGTGTGAACCTACTGGACCTGAGGGTCACACAGATATAAGACACATGGGCCCAGAGGAAACAAAGAACAACATTTAAGGTGGAACATCACAGTATATTGTGTAAATGAAAGCACGCGCGATCTGAGGGACCCGCTGTGGTCTCTGGTTGGTCCTGACTGGTCCTGGCTGGTCCTGCTGGTCCTGGTTGGTCCTGGCTGGTCTCTGGTTGGTTCTGGCTGGTCCTGGTTGGTCCTGGTTGGTCCTGGTTGGTCCTGGTTGGTCTT
>JACM01012851.1:0-10877 GCA_000787095.1 Periophthalmodon schlosseri
AGAGAGAGAGGGAAGAGAGGGAGAGAGGGGCCTACTCGGACAAGAGAGGGAAGGAGGGAGGGAGGGAGAGAGGAAGGGAGAGAGAGAAGGAGAGGGGGCCTACACGGACAAAAGAGGGAGGGAGGGAGGGAGAGGGTGAGGGAAGAGAGGGAGAGAGGGAAGAGAGGGGCCTGCACGGACAAGAGAAGAAGAGAGAGAGGGAGGGAGAGAGAGAGGGAGAGGGGGCCTACATGGACAAGAGAGGGAGAGAGGGAGGGAGGGAGAGAGGGAGGGAGCAAGAGAGGGAGAGGGGGGCCTACATGGACAAGAGAGGGAGAGAGGGAGGGTGAGAGGGAGAGAGGCAGAGATGGAGGGAGAGAGGGGCCATAATGTTACACATAGACACGCAGGTATGGGAGAGGGGGAGAGGGAGAAAGGGGGAAAGAGAGGGAGAGAGAGAGGAGGTGGAGAGAGAGAGAGAAGAGAGGGGCCATAATGTTACACAGGCATAGATACGCAGGTATATGGGACAGAGAAAGAAAGGGAGAGAAGAGAGGGAGAGAGGGAGAGACAGAGAGGGAGAAGAGAGGGAGGAGAGAGGGAGGAGAGAGACCAAATGTGACACACAGACATGCATGTAAGGGAGAGAAGAATAGAGAGAGGAAAAACTTACAGATGGTAGAAGTTTAAAATCGTGAAGCCCACATTTTTATAGAAACCAACACTGCCTCTTGACCATTTAAAGGCCCTGTACCTGATTCTGATTTCGAGTGGATGTTATAATGTTGTGAGCTGCTGTGTCCAATTTCCCTTTTGGATAATAAACAATAACTTTCATCCAAGTCTAAAACATTCAGTTTCAGTTTGAAGTATTAGCTCCACCCACTTCCTTCTCTCACTCTGAAGCTGAACCATGACCAAGAAACAACTGTCTAGGTTGTTTCTTGGTCTTGGTCTCGGTCTTGTTTTGATCGTTTTTTTTTCCAGACCAAGGTTTAGTTTGTTTTCATACCTGACAGTTTCGACTGCTCACTAGCGCCTCAGAGTGATCACGTGATGTTGCTGTGTTGTGTCCGGTCAGCTGATTTAAACAGGTTTTGGCGCTGTCTTCCTACCGGTGGAGGCGGGACGACGGCGCCACCTGCAGTCCGACTTCTTCAGGACAGTATTCCAGGTGTGTGAGAGTAAAAAGGCCCCTCGTCCCGGTGTAACGTCTCATGGGCACGTTTCTGGATTTCTGTTGCCTCCTTAATCCAGCGACGATGTTTGTTGTGCTCTGTGGAAGAGTGAGTACCGTATTTTCTGGAGTATAAGTCGCACCACCCAAAAAATGCATAAATAATGAAGAAAAAAACATATATTTCACATATAAATCACATATGAGTATAAGTCGCACCCCCGGCCAAACTATGAAAAAAAGTGCGACTTATAGTCCGGAAAATACTGCACTTTAACTCCTCCTATATTACACAAAACTGACTCTTGTGAGTTTTAAGCCATGTTATAATGTTGTTACCTCATCAGAAACAGACCTGGAGTTGTGTTTTGTTTCATTCACACGTTTGAGTAACCGTTTTTTATTAGTCTGTCTACATCTCCAAAGCTCAAAACGCTCGGTTCCACCTTATGATGTCATGAAGCCGTAGTTTTCAAGTTAACATCTACTTTTTACCTTTAATTCAGCAGAGATTGGCAATTCCAGGTCTGAAATCATCCAAATGATTCTAGTGATTCTAGTGAAGGTTTAAAAACACAGTGGAGCACTTCCTGTATTACCACCATTACCTGTACTAACACGAGGTGGAACAGAGTGTTTTCCGTTTGAGAGAAGAACTCGGCCTAAATCTGCAGGGTTTGTGCGTTAAACACGTGTGAATGAAACAAAACACAACTCCAGGTCTGTTTGTGACGAGGAAACGACGTTATAACGCAGATCAGAAAACAGCGTAATATGGGCCTTTTAAGAAAAATACATGAAATAAAGCTACAGTGGGTGGTTACTGTAAGTGCGGGGTCTGGTTCTCGGCCGGGACACATCTGGAGGCCACATGAAAAACCTCCCCATTCAAACCTGAAGTAATGCAAGTCCAATGGCAGTAACAAATGTACAGGCGTGAATGGGGCTGAGTGAGCTGTGTACAACATGAGACAAATGAACTTTTTAAGGACAGATGAAGATGAAATACTGGATTTTTGCTATGTTTTCCCATCGCTCATTCGCTGCCCTTGTTTACATTGAGATGATATTACCGCAGTACAGAATATACAGAGCGGTTTGACCTTAATACGGACGTTAAAGCCTGATTATGCTGTTCCCACTGCTACTGTAGAGCCCCTTCTGTTTTGATGTATGGGTTATTTAGTTTAGCAGGTTATGGTGTTTCTAAGAACCGTCTATAAAGAACCAAGAGCCTCACATCGAGAAGGTTTCGGGTTTGACTCCCTGGCCTTTCTGTGTGGAGTTGGCGTGTTTCTCCCTGTGCCTGGGTCACGGACTGTGTAAAGAAGTGGACGCGAAGTGAGCGTGACGTCACCCGCGGCGTTCGGCTCCAGTCAAACGAAGCTCGTCGAGGCCAGAGCAGTTATAAGGACGAATTCAGAGCCGAGTTCCATATTTGTAATTCCGGCCGTGAGTATCATAGCAACCAAACAGCCAATCCGGAGCGAGGCTGTTGAAGGTAACACCCCTTCACGCCCGCACCGCTGGTTTAGCAGTCAGTCAAACCTGTTGCTAACGCTAGCGGGCGCCTAATTTGTCCGTTATTAATCACTTGATATAACGTAACTTGATTTAGGGAAGCGAAATAAAAACACCGGGATCGTGTAGAGTGAGTCAATACGAACATTTTAAAACCAAAATGACGAGTTCGATGGCAGCAGTTACAGAGAGAGTAAATGTAAAGTGGATTGGAGCCAACGCGGCAGCTAGCAAGTTAGCTATGTCCATTTATATATACAGTCTATGGTCTGGGCGGATCTCTTTCCCCTATCAACCCAAAACGTGCACTATAGGTCAAATCCTCCAGCTAAGATAGTCCCGACCAAGACCAGCTGAAGATCTGGACATGGGTCCCACTGCTCCTGATGAGGTTGCCCCAGTGGCATTGAAGAATCGGTCAAACGCAGAGGCCACATTTCCGTAAGGGGACGATAAAATGTACCTTAACCTTATTTCATGTATTCATTTAAAAGGGCTCATACCTGTATCTTAAAGTTTTTCATGGGGACCTATATGTGTCCCCAAATACGAGGTAAAGTCGTTCAAATCAAATATAGCTTTTACTGATAACCGCACAAAAACACTGGACATGATTGGGACGATTAGTGCCGTCAGAATGAGTCCTGGAGCGAGAGAGGCAAAGGGAAAACTCGACACCGCACGTTAGCGTCAGTCGCTCAAGTCTGACTACGCTTCCACACGAGGAGGTTTGAATAGGAGCCGAGAAGCACAGCCCGGAGACAAAACGGCCGAGACGAGCGAGTGACCAAAGAAACTGATGAAGTTAAAGCAGGACAAACTCTGTAACAGTTGGATGACGCCAAAGCTAACCGCATAAAAATGTCAACAAAGAAGCGGAGGAGTCCTCGCCAAGACTCTGCAGGGGACGCAAAATTCCACAACAATGATGACATGATGCGTAATTTGGTTCAAGACGATTATCCAATTAGAAAGCGGAATGAGTCGCACACGGGTCTGTCATTTGGGTTGCCAGGTTCAATGCTGAAATCCAGTTGGTTTAAACCTAAAATGCCTCTCTCTGATCTGAACGGTCACTAGCTAAACGCCAGCACCTGCGGCCAATCGTGAATCAGCGCTAGTGCGGCCTCTACTGACCTTATTCTGCATAGGCCCGTCACGATAATCACTATATCGACTTATCGCTCAATATATGAAACCTGGAACAATATGTTTTGGGCCTCAAAATTTACCCTGAAACTTTTTCTTTGCAAACGTGGAGAGATTTTGGGTATTTTTGTTGTTAATACGATAAGATTTAAGCTGTAGATGGGTGAATAAATCTCTTTCATGGCTAATTACTGGTACATTAAGCTGTTTATTTGTTACAGCTCATGTCTTTTAATGAAACAGTCCATTTAAAAATGTTTACTGGGATTATCTTGCATTATTTAAAGCTTAATTAGTGGCATGAAGTAGTTTCAATATTATCGTTTATCGTGATATTTGTCTGTAGCGATGTATCGAGCTTCAAAATGTGTTATCGTGACAGGTCCAATTTCGCCCCGCCCACTTTTGCCTCTAAATAAAACCACACCGATTCTCTGGAGGCTTTAAAACGGCTCTGTAGTCCGTATAGAACTTATTTACTGTCAAGATCTGCAGCCCCACGCAAAATAATACAGCCCCAGTGACGATGGCGGCGCCCACGGCAACTTCCGGAACAAGGTGGATATGCAGGTTTAGGCGCTGGAAACCCACGGTTAGTTGTGACAAGTCTGACTTTATTACATGAAACGGCATTGTACCGTTTCACTGTCTTAAAAATGTGAAAAACGGTTCAAAATCAGTTCATTTTTAAACATTTTGCAGTGGCCCAGCATCATTCCTCTTATTTTCACACAGTCTACTCACTGATTAAGAGTTTACCGTCACAGTAAAGCTAACAACACCTAGCATGCTAACAGAGCACTTCCTGATTATCGGACAGTGAAGCGTTCGTTTTACAGATGCAGACAGAACTTAAGGTCTTATTTTGACCTCTACAGTTTATCTGTATTGGAGAAAAGAAAAATTTTACTCAGATATTTGCGTAATCCCTCAATCGTCCGGGTCTGATCCGCAGCAAAAGAAAAGTATAAAACTCAAAAATAAAAACTTGACTACAACGTTTTGTCCAGTTGACAGATTTAATATTTTTCTTTTTCTTTTTACTCAGATACTTTAACTCGCTCGCGGCTGATCTGGCGCTGTCCTTCTGTTGTCCTGATGATGTTTACGCACATTTAAAATTCCTGTTATAATCGGACTGAAACAGTGATTTGAAGTCCTCGGACGTAACGGCACAATACGGACTCTGATCGTGCCCGGATTACGGAATTAAACTGAAAACGGTTTTGGGGGGGGTTGAATGTTTACACACAAAGAGCTGCTGCCTTTGTAAACACCAGATTAACCTTTGACCCCAATAACACCCCCACACCGCGATCCGCCGCCAACTTCTGTCATGAAGCTAAACGCACCAGCCGCACCGCAGGAAATTATGACGCTTCCGAACGCCTGGAGCGAGGAGTTTGATGTTGTTTTGCTAAAATTATGTTCAAAAGATGACTCAAGGGGATTTGCTGCTGAAGAGAACAAAAATAAAAAGCAGGATTTCAGCATTTGCAGCGGATGCGTTCCCTCAAATAAACAGTGTACGGAGATTTGTACATGTTAAAACGGGAGGATTATTTAAGGTCCTATATTATGAAAAATTGACTCTCGTGAGCTTTAAGTCACGTTATAATGTTGTTCCCGCCTCAAAAACAGACCTGGAGTTGTGTTTTGTTTCATTCACACATGTTTGAGTAACACTTTATTATTAGTCTGTCTACATCTCCAACGCTCAAAATGCTCTGTTCCACCTTACGATGTCATGAAGTGGTAGTTTTCAAGTTAGCATCTACCTTTTACCTTTAGTTCAGCAGAGATCGGCAATTCCAGGGCTGAAATCATCCAAATGATTCCAGTGAAGGTGTGTGGAGTTTAAAAACACAGTGAAGCACTTCCTGTATTACCACGTGATGACATCACAAGGTGGAACAGAGTGTTTTCTGTTTGAGAGAAGAACTCTAAAGCCTAAACCTGCAGGGTTTGTCTGTTAAACATGTGTGAATGAATCAAAACACAACTCCAGGTCTGTTTGGAATTAAAAAAAACACAACTCCAGGTCTGTTTGTGACGAGGAAACAACATTAGAACATAGATCAGAAAATAGGCCGTTTAACTGTAAAACTGTATATGGAATTATAATGTTTCCCTAAAGCTACAGTTGATTTACAAGGTGATTTTTAGACACTTTTAGACAATTTACAAAAACTTATCAATGTGGGCAGGATTTTGGACCATAGACGTTGCGGAGAGTCATTGACGGGTGAGACAAAGGCTCCACTACACCTTTAACTCACCAAGAAGCTTAAAGGGCCCATATTAGGCCGAGTTCTTCTCTCAGACAGAAAACACTCTGTTCCTCCTTGTGATGTCATGTGGTAATACAGGAAGTGCTCCACTGTGTTTTTAAACTCCACACACCTTCACTAGAATCATTTGAATCATTTCAGTCCGGGAATTGCCGATCTCTACCGAACAAAAGGTAAAACAACAAAAGCTGTTAACTTGAAAACTACCACTTCATGACATCACAAGGTGGAACAGAGGATTTTGAGCTTTGGAGATGTCGACAGACTAATAATAAAGTGTTACTCAAACATGTGACATCACAAGGTGGACAGAGGATTTTGAGCTTTGGAGATGTCGACAGACTAATAATAAAGTGTTACTCAAACATGTGTGAATGAAACAAAACACAACTCCAGGTCTGTTTTTGAGGAGGGAACAGCTTTAGAACATGGATTAAAACTCACAAGAGTCATTGTTGTGTAATATAGGACGTTTAAGGCCCAGAGAAAGAATGATCTAAGGGATGCATTTGGGCGCCGGGTTCTAGCTCGGACATAATTTTTTACATTATACATTCACTCCTCGACTGTGGTGGTGGTGGTGGTAAAGTCATTCTGTAGCCACACCTGCCCTGACAAAAACGAGGCTGCCAATCTGCACCATTGGCAGAAAAAAAATTCAAACTCCTGGTCACACGTGTAGGGTTCAAAACTGTCTTGTAGCAAATTTTTAACAATTAAAACAAGTAAATGAAAACGCGCTGCCGGCTTCAGTGAAACGAAACAGCCACGAAGAAGGAAATGGGTGTTTCAGTTCTGCGGTTTTGAAGAGGAACTGCCATTTTAGATCAATACTGCGTTTACGATACAAATATAGATCTATGTGTGTTATAGTTTATTACTACATCCTAAAAAGTATAAATGTCTTCTTAAACATTCCCGCATCTGCACGACTCCGGCTCCTCCGCACATCTCCGAGTGCGTCTGTGCCCTGCAGCGCCTCAGACCTGCTCCGTCCTGCCCTCCGTCTGACAAAACACAACTATAAAAACACTGCTTCAGAATCTATAACTCTATAACTCTATAACTCTATAACTCTATAACTCTATAACTCTATAACTCTATAACTCTATAACTCTATGGACATGGGAAGGATAATACAGTGTCCTTTACCAGTACTTTACTCCATCCACCTTTCCCTCCAATCCATGGTGGAAAAAGCAACGTAAAACTAGTAAAGTACTGTACTTAAGTTAAATTTGTAGGTATCTGTACTTTACTTAAGTACATTTTACAGTGGTTACTTTTACTTTTACTTCACTACATTTGAGAGCAGTATCTGTACTTTCTGCGCCACTACGCTTTTGAACAAGACTGAAAAGTAAAAGTATTTTATTTATTATCATTGTTTGAGACCTGCTGAAGAGGCCGAGGATTCATAAACAAAAATAAAACAACAAATATACAAATAAAAACAGCTGGAATAAAACGATCGATTCAGTTGTTTCTGTTGATCAAAATTCAGCTCAAATCTTTATCAAAATCACTACATTTGAAGCTTTATTAGATCTCAGAGTCTACGCGAAATACTTTTACTTTTTACTCTTGAAGTACATTTCTAAACAGGTACTTTGATACTTTTACTTTTACAAAATGGAGTAATTCTTCCACAGTTGGCTACAATAGAAAGAATTAGAAACAGGTTTTGAGAGGGGCTCTTCAGACTCACTTTATTTTGTTGTGTTATTTTATATTGGGCAGGTCTTTTATACGTAACCAAAAATATTGCTCTTAAAAGTAAGATTTAAGCAAAAATCAATTCTCTCGTAAACCAAGACATATTGTGAATAAAAAAGTGGAAATATATAAAATATGTACACACGTTTTTACATTATAATACAAAACGTCCAGTGGTACTTGGGCTGAAGATTCCTGATCCACTTGGTCCAGTCCGTTCTCACAGGTTTGACTTTAGTACCGAGTCTAGTCCAGGTTTAGTTCTCGGCCTGGACCTTAGTTTAGGTCCCGGTTTGGATCCGGGACTCGTCTGAAAACGGCGAGGTAGTTTTTTCCTCCGTTTCTCAGCACCTTCTTTCCCTCCTCGGTGCAGGAGCCCAGGCGACCCACGATGAGGTCTTCAGCCTTCGTAGAAAAAAAATAAAAAACACATTTACGTGACAACAGAACAGATATAAGACAATTAAAGCTGTCAAGAAAATCAAATCCGAGATACTAACTGATACAAAAACAAGTGTCAAACCTAGATACTCATTTGAACAAGTATCGATACTGAAAAAAATGGGACAAAATTGAACCTTTCCTGAATAGTTTTAAGGTCTAGATGTGAAGGTAACACACTGAATATCTTCTGTTTTTTTATTTTCTGAACACAAGGGCGACTGTTGGCTGTAACCCACGACAAAACAAAAACAAAACAACAGCAGGGTCAACTCACTAGTCTCCAAAACGGACGAGTAACTGACCAACAGAACCTTCACTTCGTCAACTTGTCGTCATAGCAACAAAGTGCAGTTATACTGACGACACATAAACAGTCGCTAGAACAAGAGGTGTCAGCTCTGAACTAAAATCACTGCGCCTTTCTAGGTTTTATTATTTTTTTTATTACAATTTGGTGTAGTTTAATAAAAGAAAACCATATAAATCCCAGTGCTATTCCTATTCGCATTTCTGTACCTGGGTTATAAGTAAATTGCACCTGATTTTTACCGTCTTAAAACGTGAAAAACAGAACTAGTTCATTTTAAACTGTTTGCAGTGGTCCAAAGTTATACCTCACTTAACTTTTACATTCAGAGCATCCTAATTATTCACCAAGATGAGTTTATAAGTGCATTTTAAAACATTCACAGGCAATTCACTAGCAATGCTAACAACAGCTAGCATGCTATTGCTAACCGCACACTTCCTGATTCTCGGACAATAAAACGCTTTGTAATTAGATGCAGACAGAACACAGTGGACACATTTTGACCTGAAGAGCTGCTTATGTAATATATCTGAACTGGGGCAATACATGGGAAGAAACTGGGTACAGATTAGTGCTGTCACGATGCAAAAATTTTAAACTTGATTTCGATACTAAGGAATAGACTCGATACGCGATACAGATTCTGATACCACAATGATAATAAAAAACATTTTCTTTACACGATAGACTGTGATTTTCCACATTAAATGTTCGTACTTTGTTTTCTATTCCCACGTGGCCTTATATCGGTGTAATACCTCAGTCGTCCAGTAGGTTCCACACTGGTCCATGGGCGTTTACGAGTCTATGCGTCTTATACTTGTGAAAGATACAGCTCAAAATCATTCTAAAGATATTCAGGAAAGGTTCATTTCGTCCAGTGAATGTAAGTTTTATAGTATCGATACCTGCTCAAATGAGTATCTAGTATCGATACTAGTTTTAGTATCGATTAGCATCCAATTTTCGATACTTTTGACAACCCTAGTTCAGAGCCTTTGAGTTGTGTTTTGTTTCATTCACACATGTTTAACGCACAAACCCTGCAGATTTAGGCTGTGCTCTTTTTGCAAACAGGAAACACTCTGTTCCACCTTGTGATGTCACGTGGTAATACAGGACGTGCTCCACTGTGTTTTTAAACTCCACGCACCTTCACTAGAATCATTTGGATGATTTCAGCTGTGGAATTACCAATCTCTACTGGACTAAAGGTAAAAGGTAGATGTTAAGAAAACTACCGCTTCGTGACCATCACAAGTGGAACAGAGGGTTTTGAGCTTTGGAGATGTAGCCAGACATATAATGCAGAATTACTGAATGAAACAAAACCCAACTCCAGGTATGTTTTTGAGGAGGTACCAACATTATAACATGACTTAAACCTCAGAAGAGTCCGTTTTGTGTAAAATGGGACCTGAACGTACCAGCTCGTCCTCTGAGACTCTTGTGAACAGCGGGTGTTCGGTGAAATGCTTGACCATCCACAGATGCACCTCCTCCACGTCTGTGTTTGTGTAAACCAGCCCCTGCGTGACCAGACAAGCCCGTATTTACCAATCAAACATCGCCCATCAATCATTACACATCCTACCAGGTTTTTTCCTCAATTCCCCTTAAATTGTGTCAAAAGTTCCAGCGTGTCCGGCCCGTGTCATCACCTCGGGAGAGCAACGCACGGGGCCAGAGATAAAAATATCCAGAGCCAACACAGAGGCCAGTCACCCGCACGGAGCGGTTTACTTTAGCGAGGCCGATAGCTTCACTAGAACTGGGATTCACAGAAAACTAGATTGACACACATTCGCCGGCCCGAGTCTGCACGTAAAGTTCTACTGATTAAACACAGACAAACTTGGCTTTTTCTGGTGACTAGCGATAGGCCACTGCACTTGTACTAATAAGAACAAGATCGCTCTGGTGGGCATGGAGCGATATTAAAATTTGGCGTCACGATTATCAGAGCCAAAATAACGATTATGTCACGGGAATGATTAAAGCTGCTGACAGTTTAAAAATGTTCTGGATATGAATCATTGTGATTTTAATATCATGTACAGGTTCCATGTTTAAAGGGCCCATATTACGTGGTTTTCTGATCTTTTCTGTCGTCTGTTCTGGCAACGCAGGTTCGGTTGGGATTGTAATATCTTTTTTAAAACTGTAAGGGCACAGGCTACACACGGTTCGTTAAGTAATATCGCAATTTACAATAAACAATGGTGATCTACAATTGATCTGCAATTACAATAAATACCAAAAATGTAAAAATGTCAAATGTAAAAAAAAA
>JACM01037808.1:0-21259 GCA_000787095.1 Periophthalmodon schlosseri
GTGTGTGTGTGTGTGTCTAATAATCAATAACACGGTAAAATCTTTCCCTCTCAAATGGCATCATATTTAGTGTATCATGCACATGAAAACACAACACAGTTCACAGTTAGTAGTGACAGCATCATGCCTTGAGACAGCTGTGCCTCCTAAAAGGTTACAAAGCACAACTTACTAATTTATTCTATACTGTGTTTCATTTTTGTATAATCCACTGGAAAGTGCAATTTCAGGCTTCAGTGTGGATTAAGAAACATTTGTGACCACAACCACAAAATTCACTCGTGATGTGAGTGTGTGCATAGGATGCACCTTCATATAGCGGGCAGTGCCAGTGTTACCCACCTGGGGGCGGTGAAACCTTCAAGGAAATCTCAGGTAAAGGCAGGGCATCCTTACTTTCGGAGGGAACACTTTCAGGGGAAACAGTTTCAGGGGCAACCGTTTCTGGATATGTGACAGATATACAATTTAACTGTGGATGCACCAGCTGCTTGTAATAATCACAGCACCTCGGTATCTCACAGACTTAGACTCATGTTCAGTTAAAATTTTCTATAATCCACAAACTATTGTTGCGCACGCACAGGTGCACCTGGTGTAGGTTCTAAATCTGTTCGTCATTAAACTGTTTTGTTATCAGTTATTATAACACTACTTTAAATATATATTTGTAAATATAGGGAATGATATTAGTTGTATTTAAAGAAGTATTATTGAAAAACTGTTTTATGATTTTCACTCAGTACTAACCACACGATACTTGTCTTTCTACCATAAAGTCTTTACAAAAAAATTCAACATTATAGGCAACGCTACACTCTCAAGATGCTGCTGCTCCAAGGTCAAAGCCTAGAGCAGCAGAAGCCCAAAGGCATGCCAACACCTTGCTCACAGGGGACAAGAGAGAGCCAGCTGAATCAACACTCCGGGATCAGTCGACTGGACACGGGAATGTCATAGATGCTGACACTTGGTTGTTGTGGCCCTTCTCTCTGAGCTCAGCAGCCTTCACATTTACACTCCTACAAAGCTGAGTTTACACATTTGCACCAGTTTAACAAGGTGCTCTGTAGAATGCCTAAAAGTGCTGCTGCTTCAATGCAACCCTCTTTCATTGATTATTTAAGTAGACAATACGGTGGAGTGTGTAATAATTCCACTCACCTTCTGGTTGCCCATTTGGCATCTCATCTGAAAAAGAGAACAGTTATTATAAATTAAATATTTGAGAACAATTGTACCAAAATACTACACTATATGTTAAACAAAAATCCAGAGTATCAAGCATTATGTAAATCCACAAATTAAAAAAAAACCCCAAACATATAACTTAAGTCGAATAATGATAAAAGTACATTAGGCAGCTGCAGCCTGCATCACTTTAACAAGCGCATCTCCTTGCTCTTTCTGTGCTTTCTATTTAAACACTGTCCTATGAAATAGGAAAATTTAACCATAACATATTGTGTTTCTTTTTCTTTGGGTTTTAACGCTTCAAGAGTTCAAAGTGTGCCTCAGTGTGGTAGTTTACAACTTCTGAATATTGCAAAAATATTGTGACGTTTCAAAAAAGTCAGTCATGTAGTCATGTTTTCTAATCCTCTTAGTTAAAACATGACAGTCTTAACAATTTATTTTAATTACATCTATTAATATTGTTTTTCTCAAATGTTTGCCAAGAACTGGAAGTCACCCTCAGTTTTTCCCCTGTCATTCACTTGATCATGTAATGATTGCCATTCAACATTCCAAGTCCAATTTAGACACCTCCACATCACTTAAAAAACATGTAACTGGCTGGTGGAGTGCAGTCCTGCTCCATCACATCATGCAGCTCAGAATGAGGCTCGCCACTTCACAGTCTCATCATCATTTAGATAATGAGAGTGGGGAAAGGTTTTGTTTTACCTCTGCGCTCTCCCAGTGCAGCTGACAGGGTGCAGGTATTTTCAGCTGTTGGCCCCACTGGCGTGCAGACAGAGGGGCTCATACAGGCTATGACATGAGGCAAACTCCCGGTGAACTTTCTTTCCCTTTTATAGCTTTCTATTGTTTTTAACAGATTATTGTATATTAATAGATCTGTTTTCGTACCTTTTATTTTCTCATACCAATCTTTATTTGGGAGTTCGATACCCTGGATGGCTGAGAATCCATGAGATCATGGTGACAGTTAGCTTTCAACAGCTGTTGACTGTATTCTTCTCTAAGTTTAATTTATGATGGGTATTCCTGCTTTTGTCTCCAGGTGAAGACAAAAGCCTCTTTTTCGCTGAATCACTAAACATGTCAGTGCACAGACAAAAAAGATACAGAGGCCACAAGGTCAGATTTCTGACAGGTGGATGGGTGACCTCTCTATGATCCAGTGAATGCTGTGCTGGGTGCAAGGGGCGGGGAGGCAAAGGATGGAGATGGCAGGAACAAGGGAAGAGGATTAGAAGTGCACTCATTCTGAACTATTCCAGGGACAAGAATCCCATCCCCAAGAGATCCCTGAACAACTCAGCCTCTCTGTCATCTCTGGATGGGCCTTTTTAAAGGCTCGAGAGTGGGGTGACTAAAACAACAGAGGCCTCTTTCTCCTCAGCTGTTCAGACTCATTTAAAGAACAATATGTTTCTTCCTACATTTATTGGCAACTCTGCGCTATCAGTTATTTATGGACTGTGTTTTACCAGACTGGCATCTGCTGCATCTTTATCCCCACTGCATTGTCTCCAGGGATCAGATGTTTATGGCGATGGATGAGGACTTGGGAGGCTATGCTGCGCACATAGTCAATGATGCCAACTGGTACTGATGTCCACACTATTTTAGTACCCATTCTGTCAGTGTCAAATGTTAAAACGAGTTTTGCCAGGATGTCTAAGTGTCAAATATATGCAATCTAAATCTCAAATGGTATTTGTCATGCCTGAGTTATACAAGTATTCTTTGGTGCCAATAACTGGTCGATAAAGATGTTTCCCTTATACCTGGATCTAATCAAACAGCTTCTGTCAGAAAAAAAATAAACAAATGTCTCCACTTTATATTAGCGTTTGTCAGTACCCAAAGAGTTGAGCTAACAAGACAGCAAGAGTAATGCCATCACCTATTGACAGATATGGGCAGATTAAACATGAAAGTCGATGAACACTGTAATACAATTCACTAAGTGACGAGGTGAGGAGTAGAGGTGGTTAGACCCATATTAGGAGGTGTTTGAAGAAGCTGGTAATGGTGGTCTTGGGCTGGCTCTCTAACAAATCCACTCTGTGTTTTTGGCTTGTGATTAGAGAACGAAAGATCAGTCACATGACCTTTATTATCAACCCTTATATAGTTTAACCTTAGGCCAGCTCATCCAGAGTGCCTGGTCTGATCCATCTGCACACTGCCAAGCCACTGCTGTCAACATTCCTCCCCTTGGCCCTACCATTGTCTATCCTTGGCATGACTAGCATACAAATCCGCTATCAAGCTCAATGTAACTATAGTATCAGTTCATAAATTAAAATTGTCTATTGCAGGCATCAGTAATACAACACCAAAGTCAAAGTCACTTCTGGAAAATCAGAGGACAAGCCTACTACAGCCACGTCAAAAAAACTGATGATAAATATTATACATACATAATAAAATAGTGAGTTAGATAAATCTAAAAGAGTGTAATTACTTCATTTTCACTCAGTACTAATCTTGTCTAATCTTGTTCCATAAAAGTTCCCATAAATTCAACATTATAGGCAACACTGCACTGTCAAGATGCTGTCGCTCCAAGGTCAAAGCCTAGAGCAGCAAAAGCCAAAAGGCATAAGATAAATAGTTTAACTTTTTTAAGACATTAGTTGTATACAGTGTACCCATGGTAGAGATTAAAAATGCAACTCCTGGTCTGAATTAACGGGGATTGAGGTTGTGTGCAAACCCTTGTTGACAGGGCTCTTACCTTTCTTTGTAGGTTCTGGCATCTTGAGTCCCTCTTGTCCCCAAAAAGGCACAGAGAAGAATCAGATGTTGTCAGAGCAGCTTCTCTCTTCAGACAATTAGACAAAGCTCAGTATCTTTCCGTTCTGGTGGTAGATGATGATTGTGGTACTGTTGCAGCAGCTCTTCTTGGATCCAGTGGGCCTCAGTGATGTGGGATGGAGTCTGTAAATCTCTGTGGAGGAGGAGGAACAGAGACAGATCAAAAAGGACAGGCTTAAAGGCCTTATATACCGAGGTGCACGCTCCTCCTCTCTACACTGGAAATCATTTGACCCTAAACATATTGCAGCATCAGTGTTGGATCCAGACACTTTAAAAGAATAATTTAATGTACAATAACTGAATACATTATTATGAATAAAGAATAGTATGCTGTTTTGCTTCACAGGGAAATTCTAATGATATGTATTCTTTCTATTGTTAGTTATAGGTATATGTAAGATTTGCATGCAATAAAACCAACCAGAAATAATGTTTGAAATTGAGGTTTATACTATGTTTAGATATTGGGGACCTAAATGGAAAATAAATCAGGATTTGGGAAAGAAAGTGCCACTGCACAGTGCCAGTGCCACAGCACCTTTCGCACTGTTATTCATACAACACAAATTCCTCCACAGCCTTATTTATGAAAAAGAAAAAAACAAATTCAAGTTTTATGTCATGCAGCAAATCAATGACAAGTGTCGGATGCCTATTTAATCCAAGGGGAATGCTGTCCAACAACAGCAGGCTTTCAGTGCTGGCAAATAAAATTGTGGAGACATGCCGATGCAGTAGCTGCACTGCCTATAGTTAGAAAGCTATCATAAACTTTGACATTTCACTTGTAAATTTTTGTTTTAAACATTACTAATTACTAAATATTTTACTATTTGTTTTATTGCTTTGACATCCTCTTCTTCTTATTGTCATAGGTACATAAGAGTTAATGAACCGATGCAAATTTTGATTATCCAAACAAAGTCCCCTCACCAAAACTTCCTGCATTCTAGTATGCAATTAGTTAATAAATTTGCCATGTACATGTACTAAGTAACTTCACATTAACCAAATTTTAGACCTGACACAAGAGGTAGGCCCACTGGCCAAGGAGCATTTGCAGGCACGATTACTACAAAAAATAACATTCTCTGTTAAACATAAGATATCTCCAGTTGCCTTCCCCTTCACTATTTTAACTCAGTGTAGTGAGATCTTTCTTGGTACCAGGCCACGGCCACCATAGCTACAATGGCCCATTTATAACCTGGACAGGGCTCCAGCTGTAAATACTGGGCTTAGGGAAGTATCGCGTGGGTCAGCTACAAAGAATACAAAACCATTTTGGAATTGACTGGTCCCGAGGAGATCACATCACACAGGAGCCTCAGCCATGAGCTCATGTTGGATAAGGACAGGGGTCCACTGGAGCAGACGGTACTGACCCCCTATGGCTGGAGATGGACACAACAAAGATACTCACGTGCATATGCTTCTTACAATCAAGGTTAACAGTTTAAAATGTATAAAGCATAAGCTATATTTTTGTAAGGGAATCTGTTGATGCACACGTATTAACAGATATAGTTCTGTGTAGAGATTGTGAGCTAAGATAGATGCTAATTTGCCTTTGCCTCGACTGGTTACAGTAAACCGGGAAATCCTAAAATAGCTAATTTACATTATATATATTTATATATATATTTTTTTTACCAATAGATCAACATAGTTACCTGTTTTTTGTATGCTTCAGCTCAGGGTGGGCCATCTTTATACAGTCTATGGCCCACACTGGGATCCAGTGAGATGTGCGAAGAGCCATTTAACTAACTAACATAGACTTTTATCATTCTTATTCTTATTTATTAATTTGTAAAGGGACAGCACATATTAATGAACATTTATAAATGTAAATATGTAAAGATTATAGTCAACGTGGCTAATTTCCATCTTCAGTCCCTCGCCAGGTTGATGTTAAAACAGTCTACAGAACAGGGAAAAGAACAGCAACAATAACAAAAAAGCAAATTTATTTATACAAATGTATATTATACAGCGTATGTATGCTAACTAACTAATAACCACATTTCCCCCCATAGCTTTGGATTGTACTTTCCAAGAAGACGACACAGAATATGCCTACGTCGCCGTCTGGTTATTACCAGAGCTCTCTAGTCTCATCTGTATGTCCCTGGAACTAAAAAGGTAATTAAAACTGTCAGACACCGGTTTTAACACAAATGAAAGGTTCTCTATAATACACTTTTCATTGGGGCTTAAAGGTGCTCTACGTAACCTTTCTGATGGAAGGTCCGGCATGTAAGCCACAGGTTTGTCTCCATAGAGATGTTATTGCTTTGCCCAAAATTTTTCACAGTGACCCCCACTCACAATAAGAATTAATGTTTTTGAGTTTTTTAGCAATAAAAACATCTGTAATTTAATACATGCAAATTAGATTTATTTAATGCCATACTGTTAAACATTCAGTGGCGGAGTGGCAATCGGGTGACACGGGGGTCTAGTTGTCGGCTTGTTTGACGCTGGACGGGAGAGATGCGAGAGGAGCGCACGGCCGAAGGAGCGGAGCGGCCACAGCTGCACTCTCCGGCATACTGTCCTGTATCAGTATATCCAGTACTATCCAGCGCATACTGCTATGTCAAAGTGCTGCAAACATCAACTTACGACTTCCCGTGGCCCTTTCAAAATAAAACCATATGCATTGAAGAACTGCAAAATTGGCCTTTTAGTTTGAAAAGGTTTTAAAATGACAACTCACTAACTCTGCGCACAACACAAAAAGCTATCCTGTCCAGAGCAACAGTGGATTCAGCTGATTTTAGGCGTAAATGATGCATTGAATTGAGCATTTTACTTGAAATAAATGATCGAACATAACATGAAAAACAATAGTAGGCCAATTGTTTGATGCATAGTTAAAAGCAAGGCCAAGAATAGATCTCACCAGCTTATTGTAGCCTAATAAGACCATTATTATTGGCAAAAATAATAACTAAAATGCAGCAGAATACAGTAATTTATGTGATATTTTTGCAAAATTTTCATAGAGAATGGGGAGAATATATATATAAAATAACACTATTAAGTAGTTAATGGCCTCATCTTCACATGGTTCAAACAACTGCATGTATAGTAAATGCATACAAACAGAACAAACGAAACGTGTTATTTATTTCTTTAACAGATACCAAGATAAGACAATTGAAAGAAAATGGTGAAACAGCTGGATCAGAAAGGTCTGTGTCTGCTCTTCTGCAACAACAGCAGTGTGTCTTGGCTAAACCGATATGTGAGCTTTTTCTTCACCTTCAATATCTCTCCAGATCTGGCATAGTTTCTGAGTGCGCGGGACATCTTCTGGTAAGTCATGGGTCTCTTGTTACCCTTTCGTTGACCCCACAGTGCAGCCACCTGGTCCTTGTTGGTGGATGAGAAGCGGAAAACCCCAATGCATGATGGGACCCAGGAAACACAGTGGGCCATAGTGGGATCTTCCAACAGCTCAAATAGAAAGTGAAACAACCGCACCCTCTTACCTGTGAACAGAGGTAGCCTGTCTTTACTTACAAATGAACAAAGGTGATGTAGTAGAGGATTTACTGGGGAGTAATGCCAAACCATAGCAGTTCTTGTTAATTGTTCCCTACCTTTCCCAGAAAATTTCTTTTCAGATCACGTACAGTTTAATGGTGAGAATGACTGTGTAAACAACACTATAGTTATCAGTGTGATATGTAAAAAGAGACCACTGACTGATGCGCTGCACAGCTCTAGTCTTTTACTGTAAAGGGAAGGGCTCTTATTTGTTTTGTGGTTTTGTTTCCCTCAAGCTACAGGCAATAACAATATCTAGTGACCAGAAAAAGCAGAACTCACCACTCCCTGTTGCTCTGCCCTGGTATTTGTGTTGAGATGATTGCGTTGTTGATCCAAAGTTTGGCACTGACCCTGGTAACGTGCCCATGAGTTCTGCTGGACATATGTCATGAGATGGCAGAGGCTGAAGGCCCTGTAATGAGATGACAAAGATGGTTAAATTAAGTATAATTTGCCATAGTGTTGAACGAGTTGGATTACATTTAAATGATAATAATTTTAAATACTTACTGGTGACTCATAGTTGATCTGTTGCAGTTGATGAGAAAGGGAACCCACATACTGCTCATTTAAAGAAACAGGTGCAGACCATTGTACTAAAATAAACAACAAAAAAATGCTAATGCATCTCTGTAGACTTTGTGCACGCTGATACACAAGCATGGTGGATTTTGTTAATAGCAGTAGTTTTTTTACGTTTGTTCCCTTGCTATATATGAAAATGAATGAATGTATAGTACTCTTAAAGGCTATACTTACAATATTCTGGACTATAGTTTTGGTAGCACTCTTCTAGAAAATCCACAATCACCTCCAAATCAGACTGAGAGTCCTGAAAAGGGGCACAGCCAATTAGTTATTGTTATCACAAAATAAATCCATTGGGCATAGTTACGTACCATTGTCATATAGTTCTCCCACAGTGGTGCAGTCTAAGAGTTTAACTGAGTCTGAGTAACTGTTGAAAGAAGACATTTAATATACCCCCATAAGGTCTGACTTTCCATAACACCCCACTTCGACTAAACAATGACCACCAGCCCACAAAGCCAACAGGGGCCCGACATCGCACCCCTGTCCTGACCACATCCTCCCCACTGGTGCAGATAAGGCAAGGTCTGGAGCGGCCTGTCACACTCTCAGGAAGAACTCACTTGCCGCCATATTTTTCCTCACAGGATATGTTCTAACTTGAGGCCATTTGGCCTACCTCTTGTTGTATTTCATTCTACACTGACACTGGAAAATTATTCAGAATTATTTCAAAACTCAAAAGTTTGTTCAAATCAGATTTATTGATACAAATACATATTGTTTCCATGCAAATATACAGCAAATTGATAAATATTATATGGCTCTATGGATAAATTAAGCATTATTTATTTTTTAAAAAATAGCATAATATTATACAAAATATACATTTAAGAATTTGGTTACCAAAGAAGTCACATTCAGATGGTGAAGATTTCCTAGTCCCATGTTGTTTCATCATATTCATCTGACTTCACAGTATGACTATCACTGCAATATTGTGTGGATAGTAACAGCTTGCTTTTCTTTAAAAAGCAAAATGTGTGTTTATTAATGTGTGATCTTCATGTTTGTTAGTGTGCCACAAAACGATACATGTGCAAAGGAACATGCAATATTGAAATATCACAACATCCCTTTGTGAGTAGACACAATCCCTGCTGCAAGAATGCAGAATATTTTCTACCATATTGTGAAATAACAAGGCTTACTCTTTTTTACGATGTGTTTTAACCTGAATATTTTATATTCTGGACAATGAGATCATTATTGAAAATGTATCCCTAACTCTACTTGATAGGCTTTATGGATCACTGGTCTAATTCATGTATTGATCAAGACTTGATGCAGGAGTGCGAGGTGTAGCTGGGGCACAGGTCGTAGTCTTCAGACAGCAGATAGTGTCCGTACCAGTTGTGGCATTCTCCTGATGTGTAGCCCTGGTTGCTATGGGGCTGCTGCTGCGGGCAGTGTTCCTCCTGTGCGAGCTGACGGGGCAGGGCCACATTTACCTGTGAGGAGCCCAGACGGTGCAGGATGTCCGGATTAAACTGGTATGTGAGTTTGCGGCGCACCTTGATGATCTCACCAGTGCGGCTATAGTTTCTGAGGGCTCGAGCCATCTTTTGATATGTCATGGTTTTGCGGTTGCCTTTGCGCTGACCCCAGCACTCTGCCAGTTTCTCCTTGTTCTTTGAGATGAAGTGAAAAGTGCCACTGCCGCTGTCTGTCCACTGGATGGAGTCACACATATTTGGGTCATTTAGAGCCTGGTGGAGGTATTCGTACAATCTGAGCTTCTTCCGCCCTAAGAAAGTAACAGTTGGTTTAGCTTAGTTATTTTAGTTACATATTGAGCTTATAGCCCTCATGCTTAAAGGGGCACTCTGTAGCTTTTGTGGTGACCCAGTTATGTCTATGGAGATGCTATTGCTTTGCCTGGACGGTTCCACAGTATGGCATGTATGTATCTATCTTAGTTTTATTCAGTTGCAGATGTTTGCATTGCTAATAAAAATAACTTACAAATTCTTGGTTTATGGTCACCTCTCCACACGTCTGACCTGTAACTAGTGGCATCACCTGCTGGTGTACATGGATATAGATAAGTTTACTGTCATACCGTGGAACTTTACAGGAAAAAGCAAAAACACCTTCATGGAGCAGTTGTTGGGTGGAGTCTCCATCAGGACAGTTACATAGTGCACATTTAAATTATGTAACGGTTAGTTGATCATTGGGTTACCTTTACTGCTCTGTGGTGGTGGTGGTGGGATTGTGTAGAAATGGGGGTGTTCTGGGGGTAGAGACTGGCTCAGTGGTACATCTGGAAGAGCTGGGGTCCACGACTGCTGCTGTAAGACAAAAGGACAAAGTTTTTAACCAAAATATCTGATTGCTGTGTTCTGTGTGTGGCGTTAGATTCCTTACAGCTGTGTCACTCCAGTCATTAGTGGAGACCGCTGCATCAGAGGGATGAGGGACCAGGTACCAAGGCTGTTGGACTGTGGTCAGTGTCTCATGATAGGAATACTCTGAAATGACCAGATTTTCAGACATAATATGACATTTTTCTTCTTGTTAAGTGGCAAACCTCTATCTATCTATCTATATAACTATCTTATATCTGAATATCTATTTATTGATCTATTCATCATATTAAATTGCAAATGATAAGCTCTGTGCATACCCAAATCATAATAAGAATTATTTGAATGCTGTTGAATAACATCAATTGCATCCTGGAAGTTCTGGTTGAAGTCGCCATCTATGGAACTCTAAAACATACACAAATGGCTTTAAGATAAATATCAAACTATATTCAACAGTTATATAAATATAAAATATGAACATAGTTAAGATTCTTGTTGGACTCACCATGTTATGTAGTTGTGCCCTCAGAGGACCACTTGTGCTCAAATTGGTGTGTTAGACTATTTAGTCAGGGTCATATATATACAGTACCTGTTTACTGTTAGTAACGTCACCTTTTACATAAACACTTCTCTTTTTTGAAAACATAGATCAGATACACATCTAGGTATCTTGCCACTCACCGGAGATCACAATCTTTAAATAACAAAGCTCTTTTATTGTGCACTTAACCACGTAATAATACCACCAATTCCCAGGATGACCCCAGGATTTGCATGTTACGGGTTATCATCTAACACTAATCATTTGTGGTCTTTCGTAAAACAGTTTTCTGTAAATTAAATTAAAACAAACTTTTGCATAGATTATCTTATATAACAAAGACACACTGATGAGCAGCTATTATTATTGAAGGCTGTGTAATAAAGGAGGGAGTAGATTTACTTTTTTCTAACTAACCAAAAGTAATTCAATTAATTAATTTCTAATGTTGACAATAATCATTTTATAGTTATGTAATACTTAATACTATGACAGTATTTGTTTTTTATGTTACATGTAGAGTACCATTAGTTCTCACCTGCATTCTTTACAAATTATCTTTGAGTGATAATGAATGTGTGCATACAGACTGGTGGTGCTGTCCTGGTGCTGAAGTTGATATCTCATAAAAACATATTGAGCACTGATCATCGAGACTATAAAGGTTAATGGTTAATGGTGTGGTCATTACTGTTAACCTCATGCCCTGTCTTTTTTTCAGAAAGCATCCCTCTGTACAAATAAACACAAGCTTTTTGAGAAGTAATTTTTTATCTTGGACGTTCCGTTTTAAATATCAACCGACTCTTGGCACTGAAGTTCCCCTTTTGTCCCAGTAAAAGGTAATGACAGTCAGGGCTTAAGACTGAGTTAAAAACAAAGGCACAAACAGAAAAGAACCTGACTGAGGCTCAATTTGTGCATCCCCCTTTATTTAACTAGAGCTCTGTGACTAAGATGGATAATACATGTGCCATTATGGGGGCAGTGTGGTAGTGGTGTGAAAATGTGGTGGTGTGTTTCCTGCTTGGGCTGTGCTGATAAAAACAAAAGAACCACAATGCTGCTCCATTCTCCCTACTGCTGACTGACATCTAATCCATAAATTTAAACTTAGACCCACAGCTGAACTCTTACATGATTATTGGGCTTAATTTATGTTCTCATAAACAAGGAGTGTACAATCCTGTTGGATACAAGAATTTCCCTAACTAGGTATTAAAAGTGTCTGTTGTGACAAAAAAAATGTGTATCCGTTAAATAAAATGCATACCAAAAGTGCACTACGTACTAATCGATAGGTACATACTTATTCAGTAGCTTGTTTGGGTTTCTAGTGGTGGTTTTTTTTCAGTATACTTGTATATGAGTTGTAGTAGTGCAAATAACATGTTGCCCTGGTTGTCCAAACAAACCAGCACTTTTGTTCCTCTTCTTAATTCAATAGATGCATGCATGCAGGACAGGCCAGCTAACCACAGCACAGAATGCTTCTATTGTTCTCTATTTACTGGCACTCAGTGAAAATCAAGAAGTGTTAAATCATGGATGGATAATGACTATTATAGAGAATGCAGCATTAACCGCAAATCCAGATAACAAAACTATTATCATGCCAGATTACTTATATGTCCAGGAAAATTACTACAAAAACTTGATTTCTATTTTTATTATGGAGTCAACTCATTATTTCATTTTATTATTAGTTGAGTATAAGTAGTTTAGTTTTATGTAACTATAAAATATGAAAAAGAAAAGAGCAAAAACAAAAGATTTATATTTAGTAAAAAAAAATTTGCTCAGTAGACAGCTGGGAAATATTTGATTTGAAATAGGTTTTATTGGGCTTTCAGAGTGGTTTTATTTTCTTAGGAGGGCCACAGCTCCATAGGCTATTACTCCTACAACTGCGACAAGGGCAGCGCCTCCACACAGCAGCACAGGCACTTCTGTGAAAGTCTGTGTTTTGGCAGGTTTAGACTTTAAGTGTTCTCTTTGTGGCAATGATGCCTGGATTGAATGTTTTTGTGATGACTCTGGATTGTCTGCTGCAGTTTTCACTATGGGAGGATTCATTGGTGCAAGGATAGAGGGAGGATGAAGGCCCAGTGGTGTAGAGAGGAGCTCCTCAGGGTCCCCAGCTGAGGTGCAGAGGACAGGGGTTGAGCTGTTGGACGGAGGGTCCAGCTGCAGAATGGGCAAAGGGGGCAATGCCATTGGAGGAACAACCTGCATGAACTCTGCAGACTCTGTCTCAGTGTGTGGTTCTTCTGCTGAAACTAAAAGCTCCTGAGTTTGCGGAGCCTGGATATCCTCCTCTGTCTCCACACTGAACTGGCTCAGTCCACTGGTCATTGCCTCTTCATCCCTTTGCTCTTTCTCTGGCTCCTGCTCCTTCTCGGGGCCCAAAGGCTCTACCTCAGAGGACGAGTGATTGTCATCTGCAGCCGGGGTGCCACTGTCACTGCTGCCCAGACTCTGAGTGTCTGCATCCTCCATTGTCGACCAGGAGGAGGCCAGAAAGCTCTCGCTTTGCCATGGACCAGGCCTGTCTGTGTGTGTCAAGGGCGGAGGAGTAAATGAGCCAACCTCCTCACCGTCTCTACTGCCCCCCCTGGTCTCATTTGGGTGCTTCCCCTCCAGAATGATCTCTGCAGTACACAAAGTTACTGTTACAAATATCATATGATCAGTTAAATTGTTTACATACATGTTTATTTTACCTATAATTACAAGAGTATCTACTACAATTCATAATTTATTAAAAATAAAAAAAATAGTCCCTAAAATTTCTACAGACAATGTACTTTCAGTTGCATCATACTGCACTATATCCATCATTTAAGGAAAGATTTCAACAAACAGGTAAATCAAATTGTAAAACATAGGTTTCTATTGTTATGTGTCTGTGTCCCAGTGACAGCACTAAGTCCGAGATTGGAAAAAGTTTTTAGTACCTAATTATAGTGCTGGCCTGCATATTTTACTATGTTTAGTAACTGCACATTCCCATCTGTTTAGAGTCGTGGAAGCTATTCAAGTTATATTACATGTGACTTAGGGAAGGGAAGACGTGATATACGGAAAACTTGATTTAATCAAATTTGGAAAAAAAATAAAAAATCTCAAGTTACTGAACATGAAACATTTAAACTTTTTATTCATATTAATTTAGTTTTGATATTAACATGCATATTAATAAAATATTATCTCTGTGTTTCTTTATTGTAATTCATTGTATTATTTATTATTGTCCTGTGTTAAACTTTTGTAATATTTAAATATTGTTCCATTCATTTTATTTGTTTATTATTATTAATTTAGGATTTCTAGGCTTCATTTGACCATGGTGATTCATAACAAGCCCATGCTATGCCTAATATGTTAATGTGAGAGGAGAAAATGTGTTGTTTTTACACAGATTTATTTAGAGGTCAAACTGAATTCGTAAAGACAGCAGCCTTTGTAGCACACTTTTTACAACGCACCATAATGGGGTGGTTAATATAGCCCAGAGGCCTAGGTCTAGGCTTTTAAACATATACTATTGTAGTCTTATTGACCATACTGAGGAAAAGGAAAATGGTATAATGACAATCATCATTCATACCTGAGTCTTCAAAGTGGAGAGAAGATTTTTTTGTTTGGTCAAATGCAGAGAAAAAAGCAATGTCAAGAAGAAGGGAGAAACAAACAATATGAACACATGCAAACTGGTGGTGATCATTATATTCCAGAATGAACGAATCGTGCGCTCTCTCTCTTTCTCTCTCTCTCTCTCTCTCTCTCCTCTCTCCCCCCTCTTTCCAAAAGGTCTGGTTCCATCTAGTGTCTGTGCCCAGCATCTTACTTAAAGAAGAAAATAAATGTATAATGTAATCACACATTATAAAAGGCATTATAGTGCTGTCTTAATCTTGTACTAGTAGAGATTTTTTCACATCTTTATGAAAGAGCGGTGTGGCAGAGTGTGACCGGAAGTAAACATCACGTGATCTCGCGAATCAGCTGATCCTTCGTAGACATCTTTACGAGTCACGACCCGACTGCTGCGATTAATTCATAGACGCTCATTTGTGATTTTAAGGTACCCAGACAATTGCTATTGCTAAAATAGACATATATATGCAGCAGACTTTTGTCCCCACTCGCTGTGAGTCTCATTCACGTGTATCTCGGTGTTTTTTCTTCATCTTGCCCTCACAGGCCCGGCAGGATATTTGACAGCAGCCATGGCTCTTAGCGATGCCGACGTACAGAAGCAGGTAAATGTTCATTTTAACCTCCAACTGGAATGGGGCTGCTTGCTCCGGTATGTACAAAGCGTGTATTTTTGTTGATGGAGACGAACATATACGCTTGATTCCTAGTTTTACGTCTAAGCGGGACGTAGACAAAAGTGACATTGACATAGCAACATGCTAACAGTAAAAAAAACCCCAAAAAAAACCTGAATATTTGGCATAGGCGATTAGAAAACATGCCACTTTCCATTTTGCCAAATAGAAAGAAAACGGTAAATTGTGTGCACATATTCTCAATGGAAAATATTGTAACATTTTCAGGATTGATGGATCACATCACATGATGAGCGCATGCATTAGCTCAAACAGGAACTGGTGATGAGAATGGGAAATATAACCTTAAAGTTAAATGAATGTAGCTAAAAATAATATCACTTATCATATCACCTGTGCACCTTGCACAAAATAGTTCTTGAGTGGAAACATAAATAAAAAAAATGTCCCTGGTAAAAGCAGTTATTTCTCTGCATTCACAGCTTTGTGAGAACATCATAACTGCACAACATCCCAATTCAAATTTGTTCCCATATCTTCTCCACTTTTGTTCTTATTGATTATTAATGTTATTATTCATTTCTACAGATCAAGCACATGATGGCCTTCATTGAACAGGAGGCCAATGAGAAAGCAGAAGAGATTGACGCCAAGGTATAAAACAACAAAAACAGCTTTATTAAGTACATGTTATTGTCTTTGCTGTTTTTTACTCAAATTGCTTCCAGTATAAGTATTTTGGAATGGAACATGATGCCATTTAGCCTCAGTATATATTTATTTTTACTAAACTGAACTTTACATTAAATTATGTGTTTTTGATGTATTATTTATTAAAAGGTACTTGCCATATAATCCAGACAAGGCTTGTATTTTAGTCTTTTACACTTTGAGTTACGTGCATTTGGGAACGAACATTTACGTATTTATTTTTAGGCTGAAGAAGAGTTTAACATTGAGAAAGGGCGATTGGTTCAGACTCAGCGGTTGAAGATAATGGAGTACTATGAAAAGAAAGAGAAGCAGATTGAGCAGCAAAAGAAAATGTGAGTCACAGTTTTAAAATATAAGAAAAGCCAAAAAAAACCCTAATATAGATGTTTTGTCAGAGGCTACAAGGTGATAAATGCATCTTTTTTTTCCCCAGCCAAATGTCTAACCTCATGAACCAGGCTAGGCTGAAGGTGCTGAAAGCTCGTGACGACATGATCTCAGTAAGTCTCATTTGTACAATTTTAAAAAAAAAAAAAAAAAAAAAAAGAATTTGTTGTTTTTAAGAATGATATAATGTTATATATATATATTGTTGTTTTTAAGAATGATATAATGTTATATATATATATTTTTTTATGTTTTTAGGAAATGTTAAATGAAGCTCGTCAGAGGCTTGCAAACGTTGCAAAGGATCCAGCCAGGTATCCAGCTCTGATGGATGGCTTGATTTTACAGGTTGGTTCAATCATTTTAGTCAAGAGGTATTTTTCTATGGTATTAATAATTGTATCGTTATCCACACAACACTTCTATCAAAAGGGGTTGTATCAACTTTTGGAGCCAAAAGTAACAATTCGCTGCCGTAAGCAAGATTTCCAAATGATTCAGGTAAGTGTGTGTGTGTTTTTATATACACCAATTTGAAAATTGTTCACTGAATAAATTTATAATTTTAACTCATTTTACAGGCGTCAATCCAGAAGAACATTCCTATTTATAAAGCTGCTGTAAAAACTAATCTGGAAGTGCGCATTGATCAGGACAATTACCTCTCCCCAGATATGTAAGAGAAACTGTGCTACAATTTGAACAACAAATGGTTTGAGTTTTTTTTTACAATTTTACATTTTATTGACTTTTGGCATTTATTTCAGTTCTGGAGGCATTGAGCTCTATAATGGTGATGGCAAAATCAAAGTGTCCAACACGTTGGAGAGCAGACTGGATCTCATGGCTCAACAGGTATAAGCTGAAATGAGAACATATACAGTTGAAACCAGAAGTTTACATACACTATATAAAATATACACATATGTTTTTTTTTCCCTGACTGTCTGACATGAAATGAGACTAACCTTTTCCTGTTTTAGGTGAATTAGGATTTATTTGCTAAATGCCAGAATAATGAGATTTTTTTTTAAAACAATTTTTCATTACTCTCTTCAAAGTCAGATGTTTACATACATTTCATTAATATTGCCTTTAAACTGTAACTTGGGTCAAATGTTTTAGATTTCCTTCCACAAGCTTCTCACAATAGTTGGGAATTTTGGTCCATTCCTCCTGACAGAACTGGTGTAACTGAGTCAAGTTTCTAGGCCGCCTTGCTCGCACATGCCTTTTCAGGTCTGCCCATAATTTTCAGTAGGATTTAGATCAGGGCTTTGTGATGGGCACTCCAAAACATTGACTTTGTTATCGTTAAACCACTTTGTAACCAGTTTGGCAGTATGCTTTGGGTCATTGTCGATTTGGAAGACCCATTTATGTCCAAGCTTTAACTTCCTGGCTGATCTGAGATGTTGCTTCAGTATTTCCACGTAAAGTTCTTTCCCCATGATGCCATCTATTTTGTGAAGTGTAGCAGTCCCTCCTGCAGCAAAACCATCCCAGAACATGATGCTGTCACCCCCGTATTTCACAGTTGGGATGATGTTCTCAGGCCTGCAAGCTTCCCCCTTTTTCCTCCAAACGTAGCGATGCTCATTATGACCAAACAGTTCAATTTTAGTTTTGTCAGATCACAAAACATGTCTCCAAAAATTAAAGTCTTTGTCCCTTGCCCCTTATTATGTTTCTTTTGGAGTAATGGCTTCTTCCTGGCAAAGTGGCCTTTCAGCCCATGTCAGTACAGTACTCATTTCACTGTGGATAATGACACACTCTAGCTTCATCCAGCATCTTCACAAGGTTTTTTGCTTTTGTTCTTGGGTTGATCTGCACATTTTGGACCAAAGCACATTCATCTCTGGAACACAGAACCCGTCTCCTTCCTGAGCGATATGATGGCTGGACATTCCCATGGTGTTTATACTTGTGTATAATAGGAGAGAGGACAGATGAACATAGCACCTTCAGGCATCTGGAAATTGCACCCAAGGATGAACCAGACTTGTGCAAGTCCACAGTTGTCTTCCTGTTATCTTGGCTGATTTATTTTGACTTTCCCATAATGTTACATAAAGAAACAGTATATTTCAGGCATGCCTTCAAATACATCCACAGGTGTGTCTCTAATTAACTCAAATGTTGTCAATAAACCTCAGACGCTTCCATAGACATGACATCGTCATCTGGGTTTTCCCAAATTGTTTAAATGAATAGTAATCTTACTGTATGTAAACTTCTGACTTTGAAGAAAGTAATGAAAAATTGAAATCCTTCTCTCATTATTCTGGCATTTAGCAAATAGAAATTATTTTGGTAATCCTAATTGACCTAAAACATGAAGTTTTGTCTGAAAAGTCAAAAAAAGCATATGTGTCTTTTTATATAGTGTATGTAAACTTCTGGTTTCAGCTGTAACATTTTAATGAAATTTGCCTTTAGTTTCTTTTCCTCTTTGATCTTAATGACAATTCATGCCACATTTGCATATTAACATAACATGTATTTTCAGATGATGCCTGAAATCCGAGTGGCTCTTTTTGGTGCCAATCCAAATCGCAAATTTATGGATTGAGAGAATCTGCTTTATTGTACAAGATCCATGTTCATTTTTTTATTTTGTCATATCCATTTCTTGTTTGTGAAATGATTTAAAGCTCAAAGGTGCATCGTGTTGTGTGATGTATTGCTGTATTTTTGTTCTGTGCATTAAGGGACATGATTTTTAAATTACAGATGTGGTCATGGTTGGTGCACAGTTGTAGTGACTGGTTTATTTTGCTGCTCCTTGAGGGTCTCTGTTTACACTATTCAGTCAGGGACGAGTTGTTAACAGTTAGTTTAACAGTTGCTCTCTAATTGGATCTGTCTTCACAGCACACTGTTTTTCCAGAGTCAGTTTTGCTGATGGATATCCACTCCAACCAGTCACATGGAGAAAATATCCTATCCATAGTAACCAAACAAAACAAAATCACATCCAAAATATCTTCAGTAGATGTTACAGTGACTGACTGCTTTATTTTTCCTCCATGTTAAATGCATTGTCATTCCAGAGGGCACTATATGTATATGAAGATATGAAGAACTTTCCAGATTAAATTATATGTATGTGTGGTTACGTTTTGTTTTATCTTTTTTGACGGTGTCTCAAATTAAATGTCATTATATGGAAATGTACACCGTAATAAAACTGTAAATCATTATTACTACTGTTGCTGTTTTCCTTATTGTTGAGCATTTTGGCAATTTTTTTCCCCCTTACACTGGCCATTCATGCCCTATTCATTAGTTTATCACATGTTTTTTGTCAGACAAAAATGCCCCAATTACGCAGTTACTCGCAGTACTTTGCTGACATGCTCAAGTGAGAGCACTGTGGAAAACAAGTGGAGATACGACTAAGGCGACACACAACGCTACAGTTCATTTACTGGTGAGCATTTTGTCTTTAAATGTTGAAAAGCTTTTTGACTTGTGTCTGAACTATGAATGGGTTTGGTAATTCAATATTCTGTCGTCCTCAGCTGTCGTGGTTGTAACTGCAAACATGTTCATCCTGAAAATCCATTCTGAGCTACAGTTTGTTCTGACTTTGAGAAAATTTATTTTAACAAATTAATGGTGGGATTAGAAATGCTGAAAGTACTGTAGATTCATTTGGGTCATTTGTAATTGTGTTTGTGCCATTTTAAATACAATGTTTTATTTAACTATTTTCACATTTAACACAGTCCCAGGACTTATTCATCCAGTTGGCAATACAGGTTATTTTACTTTTACACAGGTATTCACAGGTATTATAAACAAGGAGCTGTAACTCAATTTTCATTATATTAATAGGCTTCTTATACCTGAGTAAATTTTTTTGTATTTTCCTCTATTTTTTTAAAATGGTAAATTGTTGTAGAAATGAATACTAATAGTAGAGTTGGGCAGCAATACATTTTTTAAATCATGATTAATTATTTTTTGAGTTAACACAGTAAAACGTGTTAAGTGCCCTAATAAATACCAAATGTACATTTTAAAATTTGTAATCACTGCAGTTTGGTTAGGAGAGTAACTAAGAGGGTTTTTCTTTGTCATTCCTAGAGTCTAAGACCATGATCAGTGCTACACCTCCCTGATCTACTGGAGGACATGTTTGTTTGGCAGAGGTGGGCCGTTGCCTCTTATGTGACCCTCCTGTGGCTTGTGAGGGTCAGCTTTGAGGTGCCAGATCCTGCTCAGAGAGACCAGCTACTGCGTGATGAGGCCTCTCGACAGACAGGGGGCAGGATGTCTCTGTCCATTGCTGAACAAAAACTGGACTCGCATCTGCACAAGCTGAAGCTGCAGGAGATGTCGGCTACAAAGTTTCCTCCTGCCATGCACTTCTTCAGTGCAAAACATCTCATTCAAAACAGTCCTGTTTATAAACTAATACAAAAGATGCCCAAAGGTGAGGAGGGCTGTTATATATTGTATTCAAATTATATATTTATAAATGCTTCTTTGTCATTTTATTAAGAAAACAAATATTGTCACTAAAAGTCTGTTTTGTGCTGTAACTTGTGTGTTTACACAGGGGCTGCCCTCCACATTCATAGCACATCAATGGTCAGCGTGGAGTGGCTGGTGAAGAACGTGACCTATAGGCCTCACTGCTACATCTGCTTCACTTGGGACAATTCCGTCCGCTTCCTCTTCTCTGACAAACAGCCTTTCCCCAGATGGGACTGCTTGTACTGGCAACTGTTGGAGGCACTCAGAGCTAGGATAGGAGATCCAGCAGGATTTGATGAAAGGTTACAATTTATTCATAAATTTCAGTGACATCCATTTTTTAATAC
>JACM01052602.1:0-17954 GCA_000787095.1 Periophthalmodon schlosseri
TACAAATAAACTTGCCTTGCCTGTGGTTTAGGTAGTGACAACTCAGATCAGAGAGTCCTTTTAGGTTTAAACCAAATGGATTTCAGAATTGAAACTGGCAACCCTGTCACATTGGATAATCATCTTGAGAACCAAAACACCAAATTATACCATAAACATCTTGGCCATCATGTCTAATGTTTTTGTAACTAAGAATAAATCAGCATACAAGATCATGATTAGCCTGAGCATCAAACCCACAACCTCTTTGCTATAGAGGCTGGGGTAGTAACCAACCAATATGCCAATGCGAGAGATTTCTTATACCAAACCAATTCTTTTCATCTCTTCAAAAACTGTAATAGACTATAATGTGATTTAAAGTGGAACTAGCCAGTGCTATTGCCAGGAACACAGCCTTTCAGAGCCGAGCGGGTTTATGCAAATGGAAAAAAGTGATGCAAGGGCCTGCTCTTGACCTACATTAGTTCCCATAATTCCTTGGTGTGGAGGAGAAAGGGGAGCATAGGAAGTGGGGAGCGCACTGTGGTGGCGGCACATTGTTAGCTGTGTAATAAAGGCTAGCGCTGAAACCATCTCTAGGGGCTAGCTACAAAAGAGTCAAGTGCTAAGTCAAGCATTCTGCAGAGTCCTCCATTCACACTGCCACTCCTAACAAGAAGAAGCAAAGAAATGAGATAAGATGAATGAAATATTGGTGTAAATGTGTGAATTACTGCTCAAAAAAATTGAAAAAAGTGTATGTACCGTATGGATGTCAATATTAGCATTATTTAAGTCATTTATGCAAGAGTAACTATTGTGTTGCTGAAATCTTAATCTCTTAAGGCCGCCACACACTCCAGGATCATTTGCGGGATTTAAGCCCCGATTTTCTTCTCCCTGATTTCGGGGAGGCGTGACCCGATTTTGGGTCTTCGTATGAGATCTTTAATCCGCTGCTCTCCTCATGTGTGTGGTGTCAGTGTGATTCAGAGCTCCTCTTTCATTTCGTAACCCCAAAACATCACCACTGCCCCAGCCATTAAACGGACACAAAGGCGCAAGATACAAACTCAGGAAATGGCAAAAATAGTTTAAGACGATTTTATTACTCAAGACCAGAGTAGATCCTTCCGTGGTTCTGTTTATAATATAAATCCATGCAGTGCGGATCGGGCTGAAGCTGCTGCGACAGTAAACACGATTCTACTTCCTGTGTAGTTTATCATCAGCATTCTGTGCATTAAAAGCATTTATCTGAACTATTGCACCACATTTCACAAATATAAGAACAGATTTTGACTTTGACCTGAAGTGTAACAGCTGACATGTAGGCCTGTGGAACAATATTTTTTGGGGGGCGTGAGTACGTTTTCTTTGTACTAGTGGGAAATATTTGGTTAATTTTCAGTACCAAGATGAGATTTGAGTTGTAGAAGGTTGAATAAACAACTTCTATGACTCATTATAAATACAAACTAATTACTTAAGTCTCGCATTTTGTTATTCATTTATTGCAATGCATATTTTTTAACAATTCTGTACGTTTGGAATGCTTTTTTGGGGGATAATTCCACTTTGTGGTTTGGTTTCAATATTATCGTTTATCATCTATATTTACTTCAGCAATGTATCGCAGTTCAAAATTTGTTATCGTGACAGGCCCACTGAATGAGTGCGCTCACAACTCTCTTTTCAGTCTTTGTGCTCGGGGATAATACGAGGCAGATAATATTACATTAAATCAAGAAATAAGTTGCTTAATCGTGACTAAGTATGCAGACATATCTCATCCAGCCAAAATATATGTATATAATATCAAATATTCTTGGACTAATAAGAAATTACATGTCCACATGAAAACAGAAGTGCAATGAGCATGATTTCTCTCCCTGAATGCTGAGGAACTGGTTTGGCTGGGTCTTGTACTCAGAAGTACGCCTGTCACTACCACTTACTATATCGGCCAATAATTTATTTGCATTAATGAATAATGTTCCCCTATTATCTTGCGCTAATCCCCATTTTGTGTGTGGAGTTTGCATGTTTTCCTTGTGTCTGGGTGGGTTTCCTCCAGTTTCCCCCATCATTTAATTGTCCTGTGTGTTTAAGTCTGGGTGTAATGTCCTTGTATTGTGTCTATGGGCCTCAGTTATCAGTCCATACGCTAAGCTATGAGTATAAATTGAAAAATAGAAATAGAGCAAAAATGTGCTGCATCTTCTTTAGTGTCAGGTTTTTTGCTCCACTTATAGCGCGTTTAGCTGTTTAGCACATGAGCAAATGCTTGATGAGGCCCAATGTGATAAAGTTGTTGTTTCAAAAGAAAAATTCAAATCTGGACAAAAAGTTGTAGGAGTGAAGATGTTTCGCTGCCAAGCCACTTCTTCACTTCTGGTCAGATTACTGGTGGACACTGCCTTATATCTGTCTGAAGGGAGGAGCTGGCTTACACTGAACTAACACACCTATTGTTTACAATTTCTGTTTGTAGGCCAAGTCTAATGAGCTACACTAAGTGTGAACTGTGCCTGAGTCATACTTAGCATAATCATTCAGGGCCCTAATGGGCCTCATTGCAAAACAAATTTCAGATATATGATCTGACAGTAAAATATTATCTAATCTAATAATCAACCCAAAACATGCCCCACAGGTACAATCCTCCAGCTAAGGTAGCCCTGACCGAGACTAGCAACAAGATCTGGAGATGGGTCCCCGAGTGCCCACTGCTCCTGAGGAGATGCCCCAGCGACATTGAAGGATGGGTCAAATGGGGGACACTTCCCTACAGTAATTATTTTACATTGACAGGTGAGTGAAGGGTTGAATAATGACTTATTTCTGCCACATTAGCTGTAGGACATAGCTATAGAACTAACTACTAAGTCTTCCATTGTGCTATTTATTTATAGCGACTGGTGTTTGAATTACATTATGGTTCTTTTAAAAAAAGGGATTTACAGGGATTATCCTGCTTTCGAGTTATTGTGTTAGTGTAGTTTCAATATTATCATTTATTTTCTGGAGGAAGGTCTAACTGCAACACAAGGTTACCCACAATGCTTTATCACAGATGCCAATGTCATAGAAGAGGGCACAGTATTCCAGTTTTCCCAGCAGCTCTGTGTGAATCCTGGACCCGATTCAGGAAAATCACTTTGCCTAACGTCACTAAGCCCATCTGGAACGTTTCTTCAGCGCTCCGGCTTCCTTGTAAACGCAGTTGGATGGAAAATGCATTCCCAGAGCCTCTTTCTCCTCAGCACAGATGACAGAGCAGGGCCTGGCTGTGGAGCTTTTGTTAGGCTGGGCCCGTGTGTGCTTTGGGAGGACACTGCGCGGGGACAATCACACTGAATGCTCAACTGGGGGACAAAAGACAGGAAGTGATTGGACAAAAGACAAAAGAGGAATGATTCAAATCTGGAGCAAAAATACAGAGACACCAATGGCAATGAGAGTTTAAAGTGCATATGACAGATTTTTATTTTTTACCCTAATTATTATGACTTGGTTTGGTGGGATAGTACCTGTGGTAAATATTTATCATAGTTTTACAGCAGTTACGTGGCAGTTTGTGGAAAAAATCTAAGAAGAAAAATACAAAAAAAAAAAAAATACAGGAAGTACTGGTGAACAAAATCCCTTTATCCTCTACTATTCATTCCAAAATGCAGGAGCAATTTACACAAAGAAGGAATTTCGGTCTGTTTAAACCTTCATTTAACAAAACAAAGGTGTTGTCATATTTATGATCATAACTATTGCGCAATTTAGGCAGTTTTTGGCCCTTGCTAACATTATTATGGTTGCTATAGGTAACAATTTTGAATTTCTTCTATGCATGTCATATTATCCGCCGCCCATGTCCAACCAGGAAGTAAAATTATAAGATTAAAAATAAAAAAATAGAAAAAGGTACAAAAATCATGCCTATTTTTGTATCTTTAAAGTGCTGTTTAAATATATCACATACAAATTTAATATCACTTAATACCATTGTTTGGAAGATTACGTTGCAAGGTGAAATTATCAAACGATGTTGCACTGACTTTAAAAACACAGAGGAGCACATTAGAAGTAACAAAAAAATCTTGGTGACACTGCTGATACAACCCCAAAGAGAGAGCCAAATTTCTCCATCAGTTCAGCAGCATTAGATCACCAAATGGTTTTCATCCCTAACATGGTTTCAGAGCAGAAGACTGGTGTGAGGTCTGCTCTCCTGGCACAGCGCCCTCTGTGTTTCCATCGGGCAGGAGCAGGAGTCCAAAACCACGATCCAAAACCAGGATTACAGCAGATCCCATAGAGTGCCATAGAGCAGAAGATTAGATTAGATTAGAATAAACATTCCATTTTAGGATGTTCATCTGAGGTGAGATATTTTTTTTGTTTGGCTTTGTAAATGACACATGACAATGAGCTCCTCTGTGTCACTGAAATAAAAGAACCTGATTGGACAGCTCTGTCTCAGTTTGACCTGAGACACAGAGGTGACTAGAGAATTTCAGTCTGGATTTACCAGGCAATGTAACAGCAGTACAATATTGACCTTATTCCACCCTGCCCACTTTTGCCTGTAAGTGCTACTAAACCGCACTTTCTCTGCGGTGGCACTTCCGGCTAAGTGGGAATCCCAATCATTTCAATGGAGAATTTGAGGAGCAGAGGAGCAGAAGAAGCCCGGAGCAGAGGAGCAGAAGAAGCCCAGAGCAGAGTAGAAGAAGCCAAGGGCAAAGGAGCAGAGGAGCAGAGGTGCAGAAAAAGCCCAGCCGCCTCCACCACAACACGTTACAATTCCAGGCTGTGCCAGACACTTTAACTAATCCCTGATGTAGATCCCATGCATTTCATGTTTGTTGAGGTCTAGACTACAGGATTAGCAGCTTTATAACTGTATGACCCAGTGGAGACAGGATATTGATTTGCCAATTATTGTCAATATGCCAAATGGAGTTTGTCTTTTTTATTAAATATGCAAAAATGTGCAATATTACAACATCAATATGAATTGTAGTATTTACAAATTGTCCTTGTGCTGTCACAATATTAACAATTCAAAACTAAAGAAAACATTTGATACTACATGATACCACAATGTAAAATGTTTTTTACACACAAATGGGTAGTTTATCTCATAGCACTACATTGTCTTACACCAAGATCATGATGAAGATCATATAAAAGAAGTACATTTTATACAACCACAACTGTCAGTTTTGCCATTCTGTCTGATTTTATGGACTTAAATGTATGTGTATGAATTCTACTGGAATCTCACTGCTGCACAAAGTAAAAATATATTATATAAATATTCCGACCATTCCTACTTCAGGTCTGCTACAAAAGATTTCCAGTGAATCTTTGGTCAAATCCACACTACTCTATACAGACTTGATGAGATTGGCGGGTCGAGCGGCTCAGAGGAGAGTAACCCAATAAAACTAGCCAGTGGTGGGTCTGTAGTTGGAGCGTGCTTTATCCTGAGGGACAGTGAACGCTGCACGCAGCGCTCCCTTCCAAGTGGCTATGTAAACACTGGTCCTAATCCACTTAGGCCCTGAGCAGGTCAAGTCATGGACGCGCCCCGATTAAGGAGCTCTGACCAGGCACTAGTCCAACAGGGAGCTTTGGCAGGACTTTCTCAGGACCAAACTGGGCCGGTGCACTCCATTTTGGGATTTCCAAGACTTGTTTTGGGGACCCTATAAGTATGCCACACAGGTGATGGGACAAAACAGAGCTGTTGTTCAATGGCATTGTGAGACTTTACACATTTAAACTCAATCATCATCAATCAAATTTAAACCAATCAATAAGAGTTTGTTTTCAAACACCTTCACTGGATTATTTGAGCACTTTGTTCTCTACAAAACATCCAACACATTAGCATCATGCCCATAAAAGCCATGCTGCTAAAGCTGTGCTTCACTTCTCGCTGTTGTCAGGCATGTGATCTACATGCAAATAAAAGAAAAAATACAGTTTCTACAACTATTAAGTTCTACACCAATACCAATGCAAAGATGTTCACAAAAGTCAGAATCACATGTATCTCTAGGTTAAATTGGCAAACGATTGAGAGAATAATTCACAGGACCATTCTCTTAAAGTATCGCACCATGATTTGATGCAACATAAGCAGAGGTGGGTGGTACTCAGTTACATTTACTAAGAAATTGTACTTTTCAGAGTAATTTTCTAGCAGCATGCTCTTACTTCTACTTGAGTAACATTTAAGTAGCAGTACTTTTACTTGAGTAAATGTTGTGGTCCCTCTTCTCACAGTGAGTGAGTCTACAAGTGACAAAAGCTTTATGTTGACAATATGAAGTTATTTGAGCATTTGTGTTTCTTGCAGCGCTCCTTCAGATGTGATTTAGTTTGTCTCATTTTTGTGTCTATCCTTTGAAAGTACAAGATTTATTATTATTTTGTGTTTAGTCCTTTAAATTACATTCATTTCAAATTCTAAATCAGATGTTTGGTCAATCTGCTTCCTAAAAAATACACACAAAGCTTTATATTAAACACTTTAATACAAAGAGATAGCTGCACAAAACATGACTACACAGCTCTCTTATAGCTTTGTGGTAAAAAAAGGGCTTGGGGAGAGTTTGTAGCAAATTTAAATCACATAATTTGGGGAAAATCATCAAAATCGGTCCTACATATCGGCGTAAAAATTTCGGCAGAGCTTATCAAACATCAGTTGCTCTGTATTCTAAACAATGGGTATCGGCGTCTGCCATGAAAAAACTCATATCGGTCGATCTCTAGTTGAGTAGTCAAACTAGTCAAACGATTATTGTAAATTTAAGATTTTCAAAACACATTTTAACCAAATAAAGGTTGAAATATGGTGACTGGCTTCTAACTAGAGAATATTTATAAAGTGTATTACTGATGAAAATCAGCTAATTATTATTTGACATTTTGATGTTTTAATGCTGCTGTATGTGTTATAAAAGGTCTTTCCGTATGTGTTTTAGAGTTTGTACAGTCCAGATAACAAAATCCGACTATGATTATCTTTTATATATCCATGGCCAATTTATTACACTATAAAAAGTCTTGCCAAAGGAAAAGACTAGGTCAGGGGAGTCACATTTTTATTCAGTTCCCTCCTGAAATGCCATGGTCTGTAATAAGCACCAAAAATGCACAGTATTAACTCTGTATACTGATTTGTTTACGGCTACCATGGCAACGGGGCTCAGTCTCTTGTGTTTGGTGTGTGTGTGTCATCTTAGCAGCTCATTTCACTATATCAACAAAGGAATGGTCAGACTGGTATAGATGCAAGACTCACATAAAAGGGTCAAATGCTCCATGCTAGTACTTTGTGACTGCATGAATCAAAAACGCGTAAACTTTAAGTCTTTTTCCTTAAGATATATTTGTATTGGACAGGATATTACAACAGGAAGTGAGGGAGGGAGGTTGGGCAAACCAGCAATAAACAATGAGATGCCAAAAGGAAGACTCAAAAGTGTAAAAGTGAACTAGTACTACAGAGCACTGCAACAAGCTCCTACTCGTCTCCATGGAGAAGTCATTGCTTTGCCTAAATGTTCCACGGTATGCCATTAAACTTCTCTATTTCCATGGAGGCAAGTAGAAGCTTGTTACAGTTCTCTACAGTTCCAATTCACTTTTACACAAGTTTTAGTCTTCCTTTTGGCATTTCATTGTTTGGCCAAGTTAGAGGTCAGATCTGTGGAGTGGTGACCATGTTCACCATACAAAATGCATGTTTTAAGATATTTATTTTAACAATATAAAACATCCTTAATTGATTTGGTGCAACATTGCAGACATTTTGTTAATGTCACACTGTGGAACATTCCAGGCAAAGCAATAGGTTGGGTTCACGTGATCACAACTTCTAGAATCGTTACAGTTTAACATGGAGCTGGCCAGAATTCTATGGTGGGATTTGCTGTTTGTCAGATCGCAGATTTGATGACCTGGTTTATGGTTAATATCTCTAATTGCTGGGCCTATCCACATAAAACAAAAACTGGCACAAAGTTCATCGTTTTCTCTGTCAGTATAAATAAACAAAAGTGAAATAATCTTTTCACAATAGCTTCAGAAAGTGGTGCCATTATTCAATCCCAAGCCTTGTTGTTGACATTTGTTAACAGCTGAAAGGGCTTTAAACCATAAGATTAATATAAGAGGTTTGTGGAGTGGAGCCAGTCCCAAACAAATAATGATAAGGTCCAACATTTGTCGATCATAGGTTTGGATATCTTTGAACAGTGAATCCTCCAAAGAGTAGTGTTGTTTCGATACCATTGTTAAAAATCCCATCTGATACTTGACCATAGTGTACTCGCCGATACTGATACCAGTCCTATACCACATAGTGTGAAGAAGTAAACTAAGACTACTCAATTTTGTTTAAGTACAAGAGCAAAAAGTAACTCTAGTAAAAGGCTGTCTCTATAGAAACTCTACAAGAATAAATGAGATTTTGAGACTAAAGTGTCAGAGTCAAATGTTTAATGTTCTTGATGAGTTGTGCTGATTTAAGCATTTTTCCTTTTCTACTTGGTCACTTTGTCCCACAGAGCCTGGATAAAAACAGCAGTGAGGCCTGTAAAAAGACCTCATCCTCGGAGCACTTGGCTAATTATGCAGAGTAAAGAAAGTCTGAGTTAGCGCTGTTGTGGCGTTAGTGCCGTTGTGCTGTTAGCTCTATTGTGCTGTACTCTCAGTAGTTATATTAATTACCAAGTTCAGTGTCCCCACCAAAGGCTAAATGAAGGTATCAAAGGGGTTACACAAATGTCTTTTCTGTTATTATTAGGATTTTTAAGTGTCTGCAGAGTCTCCACATTCTGCATTTAACCTGCTCTGGGCGTTAGTGTTGGCGGTAGCATTAGCCACAGAAGTCAACAGTGGCAGTGCTCGCATCTACAGGTCCTCATTCTGGAAAATACAGAGTTGTATCCTATTGGTGATTTGGTCTGAGTACTCGCTGATACTGATACCTGAAAAATGTGCAGTATTGGGGCTTTTACCAGTATTCGTATGGGACCAACCCTACCAAAGAGTTCTGTAGGCCCCTACCCTCCATCTGAAATTATGACATCATCAAATTCTACAACGTGAACGCAACCAGAAGAATTGATAGAAATGGTTTTGGCAGCGACACGTTCCTTGCTCCACTTACATGCTCTCAATTCCGGACTTAACAGATTAGCGGAGAATAGAAAACTATAAGGTTAAGTCCAAGGAATGTTTGGCATCTGAGCTTCAACAACATACATGAAGGATTTATCAAAGGTCGAAACGCTGATAAATGCTGCACTTTTGCTCCACTGTGTTTGTGAATAGGACACAGAACGGGAGACTGCCACAGGAAATGGCCGTGGGTTTTGTATTACTGTTAAATCTGCAGTTATTTTTATAGCGTAAGCCGGAGCATCCAGAAAGAAAATCTAAACAAATGTGTCCAAATGGAAGCTTTCTGGGCAGTGAGACGTTTCAGAGGTGGAAAGAGCCATGAAGAGATCGACCGATATGGATTTTTTCAAGACCAATACTGATTGTTTAGAATCCAGAGCAACTGAACAACTGTGAAACTAAACTCTGCTGATATTTTAGGGTCAATATTGCAAGGCTAATTTTGATTATTTTCACAGCCTTGTTTTCAGTGGTGGAATGTAACGAAGTAAAAGTAGTAAAGTTTTAGGTATCCGTACTTTCTCCTCCACTACATTTTGAACAGGACTAAAAAGTAAATGTATATTTCATTATTGTTTGAGACCTGCTGAAAATGCTGAGGGTTTATTTTTATGTTCATAGTTTGACCAAACAAAAAGATACAAATTAAAAACAGCTAGAAAAAAATATTGGTTTAATTGTTTCTGTGGAACAAAATTCAGCAGAAATCTGTATCAAAATACATTTGAAGCTTTATTAAATCTCAAAAGCTGCACAAAATACTTTCACATTTTACTCTTGAAGTAAATTTTTAAATGGGTACTTTAACACTTTTACTTAAGTAGATTTTTTCAGAGACTTGTTCTTTTACTTGAGTATTTTTGTGCTGTGTCCTCTTTGCACTGAAGTGTTCAAATAAAGCTTTATGCATATTCTTTAGCAGCTGGTCAGCCCAAACAAAATATCAGCCTCTTTTAGAGATTTAAGGCCGATAGCCGATATGTGAAAATGTGCAAATATCAGCCCAATATGTCAGCCAACCAATATACCTTAGTGCGGCTTTATCAAACCTGTTCATCAGCATCATTCTGTCTGGTAACTATGGTAACATATGAAACAACAGAACCACAACAAACTTCTCTGCACAAATTAGGGCTGGGCAATTAATCAAATTTTAATTAAGATCAATCCTGCCATGTGTAATCGTCGTGTAATCGTCAATTATTTGCTTGAGTGATTTTAATCGAGAGGTCCGTGGCTAATGATCTGCCAGTAAATGCATATGGGTCGCACTTTGGGAGGTTTGACTATTTTGGGGTTAAATGGCACCAATTGTGTTCATGAAATACTGAATTAATTTTTTTAACAAAATAAAAATACAACAACTTCACTTTCTGCCATATAGCCCAGTCCTAGCACAAATCACCTTTTGACCTGCCCGTAACTTTGGAAACAAGGGTGTTGCGAGTGTCATCAGATTTGTGGTTTTAAAGTCAGGGTTCAGCTCAAAGTGCAAATTCTAAATAAACCCAGCGGGGACATCAACATTTAAGAAAAGACTGAAATATCAACCACAAAGCTACTATAAACGACTAAAGTAATGCAACAAAACACAAGCAATATTACTATTAACTCCAACTTTACACATCACTCTCCTGTATTTGAAACAGCTGCTGCCTCTCCAAATATGTAAGCTGCTGTTTATTTAACCATAACTGTGAACCCCGCTCATAACGCTTGACCGTTTCTTTCAAACTAATATACTGACAGAGGAAAGCAGATAGCACATTATTCCACTGCAAAGCGGAACAACTCATAAAGTCTCAAAACTAGTCATTTATGCTCCAGATTTTTTTAAAGGATCTATATTACCCAAAATGGACTCTTGTGAGCGTTATGTCATGTTATAACGTTGTTACCTCATCAAAAACATACCCGGAGTTGTGCTTTGTTTCATTCACACAGGTTTATTATTAGTCTGTCTACATCTCCAAAGCTCAAAATGCTCTGTTCCACCTTGTGATGTCATGAAGCAGTAGTTTTCAAGTTAACGGCTACCTTTTACCTTTTGTTCACTAGAGACTGAAAATTCCAGGTCTGAAATTATCCAAATGATTCTAGTGAATGTGTATGGAGTTTAAAAACACAGTGGAGCACAAGGTGGAACAGGGTGTTTTCCGTTTGATAGAAGAATTAAAAACACATGGAGCACAAGGTGGAACAGGGTGTTTTCCGTTTGATAGAAGAACTCAGCCTAAATATGCAGGATTTGTGTGTTAATGAAACAAATGAATGAAACAAAACACAACTCCAGGTATATTTTTGATGAGGAACATTATAACATAGATAAAAAAATACCATAATATAGGTCCTTTAAATATAAAACCACATGTTGTGCTTCTTACCTTTTTACCCGAGGAGCCCGTCTTGACCAGGCAGGACTTGGCGAGCGACAGATATCCCCCGATCACTTCGATCTCCTCCACCGCCGGGTAGCGCTTCTTCAGGAGGGTCCCCAGCTGCGAGTAGGGGGCCTGAGGAGGCGTGGACCCCCCTGCCGCCTCGCCCAGAGCTTCCGTCTGGGGATCGGGGGATCCAGATGGGGGCTCCGTTTCTACCTTCCGCTTGGGCACCACTGTGAATGTGTTCCCCTTCCGCCTGTGCACCAGCGGGCTAGGGGCTGGCACTCTCTGGGGCGGCTCCACTTCGATATCGTCAATGTTCGTGATGGGGAGGTGGTCAGTCGGAGGTGTTGCTACGTTGGGGGAGAGGGGAGGAGTCACTGGGGTGCGTGGAGACGAAGGAGGCGAGGTCAGCGCTGGCGGGGAGGTGACAGGGGGCGAGCTGGTTGGAGTTTGGGATGGTGATTCCTGCTTTTGTTCGTCCCATTTCAGAGAGGGCGTTTTGGGGAAGGTGGTGGGAATCGTAACTGGTTTTGCTACTGGTTTAGTAGGAGAAGATGGAGATTTTGGAATAATTATAGATGTTTCATGTGCAATTTGTGTGGGTGTTTTGGAAATTTCATTGGATATACTTTTGAGAGGAGATTTAAGAGGTGCGGTTTTCGTTAAGTCGTTTGTTGTGGCTGTGGACGTTGGGGATGTTGGCACTCCAGTAGCACTTCCAGTAGCTACTCTGTGAGACGGTGAAGATTTAACTGGACCAGCTGGGATTGGACTAGCAGCGGAGGAGCCCGAAGTCGCAAGTCTCCGTTTGGGTATAACCATGAAGGAATTTTTGGACTGGAGTCGCAAATTGGCCAAGGCTCTAGCTTGCGTATCGTTATCTGGAATTCCAGCCAGATCCGGTTTGGGAGAAGGGCGGATCTCGAAATCTGAAGATGAGCGGAGCGTTTTGGACGGGCTGGACTCGGCACGGGCACGGCGGGTTTCCGGAGAACATGGCACCTTGGGTTTGGGGTCGGCACTGCTGTCCCACTCTCGCTCTCTCGTGGGCTTTGATGGCCGGCTGTCCGTTTCATCTTTCGAGGGACTTCCGCCATCTTCAAAGCGTTGGCGAAAGGAATGCACCGAGTGGTTGGGAGTCCGCTGGGGGCTTTCCGGTTCGGCTTTTGGTTTGGACGTCCCCGGACTCTGGAAGACCGGGGTTGCTGGTTCGAATCTGGGCTTTGGCACCACGTCTGGCTTGGACCAAGATCTGGGCCGGCTGCTGGCACTGCAATCCAAGTCTAGCAGGTTCTCTGTGCTGTGGGATTTCTTTTGCAGCTTCCCGTAGTTGCTGTCGAACTTCTGAAGCATCCGGCTCACTCTGCCCTGGCTCTCCCCTTGGGTGTCATACACCTGCAGCTCGTGATCGGGCCGGCCCAGAGTACTCAGGTTTTCCTCGCTCTTGCTTAACGTGGTGTCATAAATCACAACTTCCTTGGCCCTTATCTCAGTCACAGCACTCCCACGCCGGTCCAAAAGGTCATTCAAAGAGCTATACGTGCTCACACCGTTCGGTTGCCATTTGGAACCCTCTCCGTCCGGGAAGTACTCGGGGTCGGACTCGATAATGATGATGTTTTCGGCCCTGATGGTGCGTATCCCGGGAACGCTGCCGTAGAGCTCCAGGATGTGCTGGACAGGTCGTGCCGCGTTGTCTCTGTCCTGACGTCTCCTACGCTCCTTCTCCAGTTTGATGAAAGGGTTTTCCTCCAAAGGACCAAGACTCTCCTACAGAAACATTACAAAAAAACAAATACAAAATAAATATTAATCTGATTTAATCTGACACAAAGAAGTGAATTTGTGAAACAATACATTTTCTTAGCTGGTAAATGAAAAGTTTAAAAATCACTCACAACTTAAAACTAAAGAATTATTCCACAAATGTATGCACACTTTTTTCTAATTAATAAGAAAACAAAAGCACAACAATTTGAGACACCATTTGAACTCAATCCCAAAACAAGAGACTATACATGAAAATGGTGAGAATAATTCCGAAATGGTAGGTTAGGTTCACATTTATAATTATATAATTACAGATACAGAAGCAGCCTGCCATTAGCTTATGTTTGATTTGTGCTTTGTAGATTGAAAAAAAATAATAGACACAACTCGAAGCCTATTCATTTGGCTCATTTTAAAGGTGTTTTGTAGTGTCACGTTTCTATTGCATTTCATTCATCTTATAGTAGGCCACAGCTACAAGAAGCCATCCCTAACCCCTTGGGAATGCTGCTGTGCACCCCTGTTTATCCCGTGGTTTCCCTGTAATGTATCTTACTATGGCTGACTGTATCGGGGCCCGTGTTCCCAGCTCTCGGGGCTTGACAGCTTGTCGTGTGTGGACCCTACCTGGAGCACCAGACTCTCCTCTCCATCTTCCTCCTTCGATGTCGCCCTCTCCACGGTCGTGTGTCGTGTTTCTTTGTTGTTTCCGAAGTGCTGGCTGGCCGTGGTGATGGTGTAATTTCGCCCGTTTCCACCACCGCCACTACCGCTGTCTTGTTTGGAGCCATTGACAACCGTGGCGCTCCCGTTGTGCCGCTGATGGGCCGCTCCACTGGGGCTAGTCTCTCCGGCTCCTGTCGCTCCAGCCGCGCCGCCCTTCGCCCTCCTCCTCTCCAAGATCTCTCGCTTCCAGGCCGGCATCCTGGGGCTCTCCTGTCCGGGTTCCTGGTCCTGGCGGAGGACGCGGATCTCACCTCCGCCAGACATCGTGAAAAGGTTCGAAGACAAAGGAGACGGGACGGTTCGGTAGGCTCAAAACAATTGCCCGGCTCCGTGTGAACCTACGGATCACCGCTCACTCGGACACATCCTCCCCCGTCTCCTGAGCCTCTTCTTTCGGTGTGCCCCTCCGCTCACTGCCGCTGCACGCCGCCCCAGAGCTCCGCAGCAGAGTCCCGTCTGTGCGCTCATTGGCCCGCTCCGAGCAAAACCACGCCCAAGTAAATAAATGAAATACATTTAAATAAAAGGATTTGGATTAGTGTTTGAAGTGAAGTGTGCATACTTGGCTGATATTTGTTACAAGTTTTTTTTTTTTGTATACAATAATAAATTCATTAAAAAAATATTTTGCTAACTAATACAGAGGCAAACTAACAACGCTACTTTGGAGACCAAGACCCTAGGTCTAGGACATAACCTATATGTTACGCACAGCTAATGCTCTTATTGTCCAAGAGCATTAGCTGTACGTTTTTATCTTTAGTAGATTCATGGTTTCTATGGACATTTAGACTGTGCGATGTTAAGGATGTTAAGCCGCCTGTAGCTAAATGTCTGGCGCCTCCTTGTGGTAAACAAAAGTCACAATCATACGTCGTTTACGTGCGAATGTCTCTTTCATTTTCACTTTGACGTCCCCGGTGAAAGCTTGACTTCTCTAAGGTACACAAAATATAGACCTATAGGCCTAGTGTGTCATGTCTACGACACGAAATATTGCTTATTCTATGTTTATAGCCTTTACCTGAGTTTAGCAAACGGTTACTGTTGATTGTGTGTTGGAAATGTCGTAAATTACAAATAGGCGTTTTAGTAGATGTTTTTGTGTAGGCTTCAGCGTTTTGTAATAGTCCATTATTAAGCTAACGATGCCAAATCTTTCTCACTTGAATGTTACAACAAATAGTCTATACAAAATAAAGATTTTTATGAACTAAATTTCGTTCTTGAGGAAGTAGACTAAACAAGGATGTAGGCTACACGAGGAAGGTCTGCTTGCGTCTTTTCCCTGCATTTTCTTAAAATCTTTTTTTTTTCTTTTCTTTTTTTTCATAATTAGGTCCCTGATGGGAACCATGACCTCACAAGGTGAGTTTTCAAGATAAGCCTAACATTTAGAACTAGGTTATTCTTAGATCGAAGACCATTTGCAATAGGTTCTTTGTTTCTTAGTTAGGTACTCGCATGTAGACCCACATATTTACGTATAGGTCTATACACACATAGGCCTATGCCTTGTATATGTATATTTTTATTTATTTTATTTATTTATTTATTTATTTATTTTTTAACGTGTTAATTGTTTTGGAGCCTTTTAATGTTTTGTCCAGCCTTTTCCAAAGAGTGACCTCTCAGAGAAACACCTACTTAAGGTATTAAATTTGACTTAAAATAGCATTTGTTGAGGCATTATAATCTGCACAGTTGAAAACATTCTTTCAATCTCAATACTACCTTTTTGACTATGATTATTTACTGAATGTTTGATTGATTGATTGATTGATTGAAATTAGCTTCAAATTCAGTTCTGTTCTGAATTATAGGGACGATTGTTATGCCCCCGTATAATCTACTAATCTCTTGTAGCCATTTCACAATTTCACTTTTAAGGTTCTGGGGTGTCTATGGAAAAATGCATTCAATTCTGTCTGAATCAAGAGTGATCAAATTTAACCAGAAAGATCATTTCACAGCCTGCTGCTTTTGTCTTTCAACTAATCACATTCTTCACAGCTCTTTAGGGACATAGGAAGAACATTTATCAACAAATGCAATAAGATCAGGCTAAATAATTTCTCTCATTTGCAGATGTTGCACCATTGACCCGCAGCTGGAGCTTTGACTTTTTACCACCAGACAGTGAGTTGAACATTTATGTCTACTCTGATATTGTAACATATTTAAAATTAATATGGATTTTGTATTACAGCATGTTCAGACAGTGGCATCAGGAACGTCAGGTTTATGTTAAAGTCTGTGAGGGATGCGTGTCTAGTCCAATGTTTCTGCGGTGCGTTCCAAGCGTTTGTCAAGCCAGTTGAAAAAACTGATGTTTAGGGAAAATTTGCAGCATGTCAGAGTGTTTCCATCATCTGTCCTCAAATGCAAAGGTGTCCAACTAGAGGCATTTGATGGAGGAGACGGCTGGGTGATCAATGCCCAGCCGTCTCCAACATCTCTATCAGCCAAAGGTGTGCACCAGCAAGGGTAACAAGTGGAGAGTCTGTGTAGAGACAAAAAGAGGATAAAAACTGGAAATCAAAACATACAATTCAAAACATCAATCACTGGACCAACCTCATTATATAATACCTATCCCAATCACTAAACATCTAAAATAATAACTAAACATCAGTGGTATATTACTCCCTACAACAGAAGCATAACTGGACTTCACTTGAACGGACAATACTATCACAAAGTTTTGAGGCTTCATATCTCCATGTCCCGGGTCCTGGTACTGATGGTAAATATTGTCTATAACATAGATCTGTATGAATTTTTATGTCAGATATAGCAAAAATATGGAACAACCACAACGAAAGTGATAAATGCGAAATAGAAATAGAAATAGAAATACACAAACTCAAGTCACAAATGTTAATAGTTATTTAACCCCAGTTTAAATGATTATATGCAAAATTCTCGTATTGACATTACTAACTTTCACTTTTGCTACCCCTGCTCTATAGAATGACATATGAAGGGTGACGAAATGTGACATTTTGCTGCTTTACATTTGTATTATATTTTATATGTTTATATTTCTCATTTCAGTGTCTGAGCTGAGGGTGGTTCTTCTGGGGAACAGCTGGAGACAGAGATGCTTGGTGGGGAACCTCTTAGTCAGGGAGGACATATTCAACATTAGCACAGAGTCACTGTCATCAACAAAAAGCAGTGCACTATTGAAGGACAAAAACATAACAGTCATCAACACACCAGACCTTCTCCACCGCGACTTCACTGAAGAGGAGCTGAAACATAACATACAAGAGTTTGCAGATGCCTCAGTGCCTGGGCCCCATGTGCTCCTGCTGGTCCTTCAGCCTGAAGACTTCACCTCACAGCAGCAGGAGAGGCTCCAGAAAGTGCTAGAGATGTTCAGTGAAAACTCATTTGAACATTCAATGGTGTTCATCTCCACAGACAGAGAAGAAAGGAGCATGTACACAAATAACACGCCCCTAGGAAAAATTATCAGGAAATGCAGATACAGGTATATGTGGATAAAGAACTTAACTGATGAGGAAGAAGAAGTTAAGAACTTTCAACTTGAAGAGCTGTTATCACGACTGGGCCAGATAGTTAGAGAAAATCAGGGTGATAATTTGATCTGTGAAGTATGTGAAGCTCCCACTGCTCCTCCTCACACCGCGGAACAAGAGGCTAAAATTAAAGTTGGTACGTGTAGAAACTAGAAATATCAGTTTCTTTTTAAGTTTAAATGTTTCTTTTCAGGATTGAGACCACATGATCCAACAAAGACTAAAGCCTCAGAAAGAACTAGTAAGATACACCCGTGGACAAAATTGTTGGCACCCTTCGGTTAATGAAAGAAAAACTCACAATGGTCAAAGAAAACAACTTGAATCTGACAAAAGTAAT
>KN473673.1:7322-37143 GCA_000787095.1 Periophthalmodon schlosseri
GGACTGAACCAGGACTGAACCAGGACTGAACCAGGACTGAACCAGGACTGAACCAGGACTGAACCAGGACTGAACCAGGACTGAACCAGGACTGAACCAGGACTGAACCAGGACTGAACCAGGACTGAACCAGGACTGAACCAGGACTGAACCAGGACTGAACCAGGACTGAACCAGGACTGAACCAGGACTGAACCAGGACTGAACCAGGACTGAACCAGGACTGAACCAGGACTGAACCAGGACTGAACCAGGACTGAACCAGGACTGAACCAGGACTGAACCAGGACTGAACCAGGACTGAACCAGGACTGAACCAGGACTAATCCAGGACAAAACCAGGACTAAACCAGGACTAAACCAGGACTAAACCAAGACTGAACCAAGACTGAACCAAGATTAAACCAGGAATGAACCAAGACTGAGCCAAGACTGAGCCAAGACAGAACCAGGACTGAACCAGGACTGAGCCAGGATTGAGCCAGGATTGAGCCAGGACTGAACCAGGTCGGAACCAGGACTAAACCAGAACTAAACCAGAAGTAAAACAGGAAGTACCTGGACTGAACCAGAGTCTGCAGAGATCAGATCATGAGCGGACAGTGGGTGGACAGTGGACAGAGACATCATAAAAACAATCCAAAAGAGTCCTGTCCTCTGGAGCCCATTATCAACATCAGCACCATCCATCATTTATGAGGATGAAATATTCACTTGAGTATAGGGACAGAGAGGGAGCGAGACAGCGCGAGAAAGAGAGGGAGGGAAGACAGGGGGTAGAAGAGAAGGACGGGACATAAGAATTAGGGCTGAACAATTTGACAAAAATATCTAATAGTGATTTTTCTGACCAGCATTGCAATTGAGATTAGATTTGTGATGTATGTTTTAATAATAGAATTCTGTTCAAAGTTCACATTTTTCACACGGCCATAAAAATTGACAAAAAGACTTAAATAGGAACTGACAAACTAAAACAAGAATCACACTTCAGATCATGTTTTTACAGATCTAAAAATTGTTTTGTTGTTTGTGGAGGGAATTATGGTACTTAAAAAATTGCAGCCTTTGCTATTTGCTAAATGCGTTCATTCAAATTGCGATTTCGATTTGATTCGATTCGATTAATCCTGCAGCCCTAATCCAAATCATTCAGATTGTCTTAAAATTAAAAGTCTGACTAATAGATGTATGTGTTACAAGCTAAATTATATGGCCAACTTCGCAACCAGCCTGTCAACAGAGCACCAGTTTAACTATAAAATGCACTTTACGCACGTCTTTATAGGCTCAGCTAACTTCCTGTACTAAATGTTATCATATTGACCGTAATCTCAGTGAAGAAGAGATAGACAGACTGTGAGAAAGAGAGAAGCATTACCCACAATGCACCTGTGCTCTCTTATATTAATGCAATGCCTACCTCAGCAGACTGGAGCAGGAGGAGGTTGCAGGGCCCTCGGCTACACAAGCACTGCATTGACAATGTAAAGCTATTGCAAATCATTGTTTACCCTTAGACTTGTGCTGTACTGAATTTGTCAACACTGTCAGCATCTTAATAGTATGATGGATGAGGCAATGTATGAAGGCCTTGTCAAATATGGTTGTCAAAAGTATCGAAAATCAGATACTAACTAGATATCGATACTAAAAAGGTCACATTCACAGGACAGAAATGAACCTTTCCTGAAGCTTTAGGATGATCTTGAGCTGTATCAGAACAAGGAATAGACACATAGACTAGTACACGCCCATGGACCACTGTGGCACCTACCTGGACGACTGAGTCTTTTGTATTATCATCATGGTATAGCAATTGATATTGACTATCGAGTATGCCTTAATATCAAAATCGAGTTTGAAATTTTGGTATTGTGACACTCTGACTGCACAAGTATGTTTACCTCTTCTTTACAATCTGGGAGATAACTTTTAGACTTTGTGCTTTTCTGGACCATTGCTGGCATACTCTGGAGTAAAAGTAAGTCATAATATTTGTTTTTCTGTCAGTTTCTTGTGCAGATATGACGTATGAAGCCTAAAAACTCAGAACAGCCTCAGGTCCCCAAAGAAACTACCTCAAGACACTGTTTTTGATTTCAAAAACAGTGTCCAGGTGACTACCGCTGAAACCTTCTCTACATTGGACCACTCCTGGATGAATGAGGGTTTACGCCATTTTACCTCTTCCAGTGTTTTCAGCGGAGCATGGATTGAATATGGAATGAACACATAGCTCAAAGTGTAAAAGAGAGGCCAATCCGATAGTAAAGCATTGCGGATTTGTGAAAACTTATGATGGTGTAAATAGCCTCTTAGTCAGTCAAGCTTGGTTAGTAAACTGGTGGCAAAAATACAGAAGTTGTAGTAGCAATAGTATTAGTATTAGTAGTAGTAGTTGTAGTAGTAGTAGTAAAGGTAGTAGTAGCAACAGTAGTATTATCTAACTTAAAACATACACAATGTGCTGATCCCCCAGTTTGGTAATACTATCTGGTCGACTTATAACCAGACGGGACATTCAAGTTTTACCTTAGCCTTAGCAGTAGTAGCACAAGTAGTAGTAGTAGTAATAGTAATAGTAGTAATAGTAGTAGTACATCATCGCAATCGAATCTCTCAATACAAGAACAATATGAGCACAATATTCTCCTTCTGGAGTCTGAGACCATGTGAATTCATGTTTTTGTAAAGGCTCTGAATATGTTGTTTCCATTGTAGTGTTCATCTTTGGCCTGGCGTTAAATCCAGGTGCAGAATAAAACGTGTTATAATCCATGACCCACATTTGAACACCCTCCTCCTCCTCCCACTCTCGGATCATATGCTGCGATGGATTAGGATTCACAGATCACCATTTATGCAGCAAAAAGTCCTCACATTTTATCTCCCATGTAATGACCGATGGTCCATGGATTTCCATGGATTTGAGCAAAATTTGTCTTACCCCAGTACATTACATTACATAAGCAGCTCTTGAGGTCAAAATAAATCCATTGTGCACTGTCTGCATCTAATCATTGTGTGTTTTATAGTGAGATAATCAGGAAATGCTCAGTCAGCATGCTAGTTGTTGTTAGCTTGACTGTAATGGCAAAACTTTCTGGCCTTTCAAAGTTGTGAGAAACGCTTAAAAATGCATTGCCGTGAATAAATAGGATGCTCGGGCTGCATAAAGTAAGTGAGGAGGTAAGCGAGTGATAACTTTGGACTGCAAACAGTTTAAAATGAAGGCGGTTGTGGGTTCGACTCCTAATCTCTCGGAGTATTATATGCATGTCCTCCCTGTGTTGCTGTGGCAGAGTCGTTATCCTGTCTCCTGCCTCTCAGTAAAAAATGAGCTTGTGGGTTAGAGTCTTGATCTCTCAGAGTGTGTATCAATTCCTGGCTCCCACAATTAGCTGAATATCTCTCCCCACTCTTCACCCCCCGTTTCAAAATGCTTACTTGCAAAAAAGTCTTGCCACGATCTTGAACAAAAATGACATCTTCCAAATTCTGAGTCAGCAGCAGCCTGGTAGTCCCACTGAGTTCAAAGAGATTGAAACATCTTGAGCTCTAACAAATCAGGACGCATCTATTTATGACGAATGCGTTCTATAAATATACCACTTTGAATGTGTTTATGGGTTAGAGAGAAACCAGCGTCGCAAATGGTTTTACAGTAACAGAGGAGCAGACAGGAGCGGAGCCAGAGGAGCAGAGAGGAGCAGATGATACTAAGGAATAGACTCGATACTCATTACCAATTCTGATACCACAATGATAATAAAAAAACATTCTTTTTTTAATAGACAATAGAATTTTCAACATTAAATAATAATACTTTGTCTTTTATATTACCATGCAGTCCAGAAAGAGAATAGAATGTGATTTTCAGCATTAAATAATAGTACTTTCTTTTATACTACCATCTGGCTTTGTATCTGTGTATTCCCTGTACAGGTGTAGGTTCCACTGTGGTCCATGGGCACTGTGGTCTTGTAAACGTTCTGATACAGTTCAAGATCATTCTAAAGCTATCCAACAGAGGTTCATTTCTGTCCTGTGAACGTGACTCTTTTGGTATCAATACCTGCCCAAATGATTATGTAGTTTCGAGACTAGTTTTAGGATCGATTAGTATTTGATATTCAATACTTTTGAAAACCCAAGGTCAGATGCAGCAGAGGATGCAGAGGAGAGCGGTCTAGAAGATTGTACAGTGAATATCAAGAAATAAACTGAAAAATTAAATTAACCTGAAACAAAGTCTGAATCCTCCCTGAGCTGCCTCTGCTCTGAGCTCATAACATGGCCTCTCCCACTCACTCAAATACAGAAACATAGTCCTGTCTGCACTTTCACTAAACAGATCTACAATCCTCTCCTTTACAAGGAATAAGCATCAGCCTCTTGAAATACAAAAATAGAACTGAGCTCCCATGAGACAACTAGGGGTGGGCGGAGGGGCTGATGGCGTAGGTTGGCAGTTTGCCTCCATCCGTCTACCCCAGGGCATCTGTGGCTACAATAGTATCTTCTCACCGCGAGTCTGGAGTGAATGAATGATGCACGAAATTGTAAAGCGACTGGAAAAGCGCTATATGAGACGAATGCATTATTAAAGTTGACTATGTCTTCTTTAACAGCCAGTCTATGACTAATTTGTACAGCAATAAGCGCCAAGGCTGAAAAATGCATAGAACGAGCTTCATATTGTATTTTATTACAGTTGAATGCTTATTGTAAGAACTCTAGACCCCGCAGGCTCCTTCCTTTGTCTGCTCCCCTAAACTCTTCTCCAGATGCCCCTGACTCAGATCCATGATAAATCTTCACTCTTGTATCTTTTGGCAGGTCCCCAGTTCAATACAATGTGTTTTATATGAGACAAATGTAAACCTATGTGTCATCTGTCAGCGCCTCCTCACAGTCCAGACTCAGACCCAGTCTAGACCTGGATCGGGTCCAAACATGTGGGGAACAGTTCCTGACTTGGTCCTCGGTCTGGTCTCTGGTCTGGAGTATGGTCTACTGGGATCAAATCAGAACCTGGTTTTCACATGAACAAGACAATAGGGCTGTGTTAGCATTGTGTCTGTGGGAATGAGAATGGGGTTACTACTGGACTGAAATGAATAAATAACAGAATTAAACATGGAGTAGTTAATTTGTATACTTTGTTCTAAGTTCTAAAGCAGGACTAGACCAGTTCTAAACCAGGACTAAAGCAGGACTACTCTAGCCAGGACTATAGCAGCAAACACAAGGACTAAATCGGGACTATATTAGGAGAGCCGGACTGAATCAGGGCTAACACGGGATTAACTTTAGGCTAACTAAACCAGGGCTAAAGAAGGACTGAATCAGGACCAATGCAGGACTAAACTAGCACCAAACCAGCCATGGCTAAAGCTGAACGAAAGTGAGACTAAAACAGGTCTGAACCAAGACTTAACCAGGACTAATGCAGAACTAATGCAGAACCAATGCAGAACTAATGCAGGACTAATGCAGGACTAATGCAGGACTAAACTAGGAGCAAACCAGCCTGGGACTACAGCAGGATCGAACCAGGACTGAACCAGGACCATGCATGTCCCTGATTGGCTAATCCACCTGTGACTCTCTCCCATCTGAATTCTGGGAGATATAGCTGGTGACCATAGTTACGGGTGTTTCCCAGCTGCCAGGATCCTCTACTTCTGAAACACTTCAGACAGACCCACGTCATCAGAACTCCGCCAGGTGGTGTTCCAATTCCCCCAAAGCCTTCACGCCCTCTGCGCTCGACTCCTCCGTCTGGCTCATTTACCAAGGATGCACCGGTGGATCCTTGACCACCTTGGAGTGCTGCAAATTGCCCACAATGCACTGCAACTTTCATTTTCACGAATTTTTTTTAAGCAGTAAAACGCATTTTATTTTATTAAAATGCATTTTACTGCTTAAATAAATTAAATAAAAAATAAAAAAGTCACCAAACAATAAAAAACCCTAACTATGTTGCAGTTTTAGCCACATTGCTGCAGATAACTCTATTACAGATCGTTTGAGTTCAAATCAGGATAAATGCAGCAAATTAAGCAAAATCTTTTTAAGCAGGAGGTTGAGGATAAAATGATCATTCAAAGATGTTTTAGGCTGTGCATCTATTTGTTTAATGATAAAATAACAGTTAATTCACTAAGCCTTTATTATTCATGTTTTAATGCATGTTGACACATAAAGACACTTCTAAACACTTTTCATTTATAGAAGAATTGATTTTTATTAAAACTCTGAGTTCTATCAGATCTTTGATCTGGTCACGTGACATGGCACAGTCGCTCCCTCCGGAGCCTGTTCCACGTGCACTCTCTAGGCAGTGTGAGCAGGACACTTGGCTCTGCTTCGGAGGAGCTGACTTCAGAGGAGAGTTACAAAGTGGTCTATGGAGGAAATGAGAAAACCCTGCATCTTTGTAAAGTGTTGATTCTGGATCCAAGGCAAGACTAAAGCAGGATTAAACTAGAACTGAACCAGGACTAAACAAAGACTAGACCAAGACCAAAGCTCTTTCACACAAACCACAAAAACGATGGTGGTACAGAGTGAGCTGTGAGCCCTCAGACATGAGTGATGTTGTGGGGGCACTGTCTGGACATGTGAATAATAATAAAGGCACTAACAGCTCCATCAAATACAATGATAAAAATAGAGCCACTTACTGACAGGTTCTAAGAGAAATGAAAGGAGCAGAGCAGTGACTGTTAGCCAACCACAATATAAGATTTCATATAAACACCACATAAAGAAAATTTATTATCCTGACACTTCATATTGAACTATAGATCATGATTTTGCATTTTGTTAATTGCAAACTGCAGTGTTTTTTGTTTTGTTTTTTGTTTTTTGTTTTTTAATGGCACACTTTTATTCATCTGTATGATACCCAGAGTCAGAGGTTTTCAAAGTCCTTTTCAAAGTACAGAGAGAAGTGGGTGAAGATGTTCTAGTTAAAGGTGCACTATGTAACTTTCCTGGTGAAGGGGTCGGCCACCTGCCTTCTCATGGAGATCGCTTTCTAGGAACGATCCACAGTATAGCATTAAACTATCTTGCATTTATTTAATCAATACAATCGTTCAAAAACTTGCATTCTTACAGCTGGCTCCACTCTCCACAGATCTGACCTGTATCATGGCTTGATGGCATTACCTGCTTGTCTTCACGGCGATGTATAACTTTAATGCCATACTGACTCTCCGCCAGAAAAGTGTGTACCTTTAAAAGCTCAAAAAAGCTGAGTTTATAATACGTCTACTGCATAAATGTATCCGTAAACATCAGTCTCAATCACATCTACGGCAAGACCGAACGACAATGATAAACGTGAGCGAGACAACAACAGAAATCGTGACAACACTAGAAGGCAAACAGCTTAAGCTACTGCAGAACAGTTGCTCCCAAATGAGGTCTATCCATACACCACTGGAACTAATGTTGTTGTCTGTTTGTTTGTTCCTTTTTTTATTATCTCAATGACAATATTTTAGCAATCCGTCATAAATGTGCTAAAATGTGCCTGTAATTATTATGGTTGAGGTTCAAGTATTGCACTAAAAGGGAATGGACTGTAAAATCCCCTCCAAACTGCTGTGTTGTTTATTTTTATAGACACTTATCTCCAAAACGGTAATTGCAATGTTATCCGAACGAATTCAGATATTCTGCCTCACTGATTTACCAAATAAATTGTTCAGAATATGACAATTAAAGACGCTATACGAGGATTTTTACTGTCTTAAAAGGTGAAAAACAGAACTAGTTAATTTTAAATGGTTTGTAGTGATCCAAAGTTATTCCTCACTTACCTAATGCATTCAGAGCATTGTAATTATTCACCATTAGTGCTTTTTACATCGTGGTAATGCTAACAAAAACTAGCATTCTAAGTCGGCACTTCCTGATTCTCTGACAATAAAACATTTCATAATTAGATGCAGACAGTGCACAGCAGACTTATTTTGACCTCAAGAGCTGCTTATGCAACATATCTGAATTGGGGCAAGACACATTTTGCTCAAATACATGGAAAAAAAGCAAGTAGTATTTTTAGTATTGATCAGTATCGGATTGAAAGTGAACTATTTATCATCGCTTATCACTAGTGTTGTCACGATACTAAAATTTCAAACTCGATTTCGATACTAAGGAACAGACTCGTTTTAGTATCGATTAGTATCTGATTTTCGATACTTTTGCCAACCCTAGTACACAGTGGACTTATTTGGACCCCAAGAGCTCCTTCTACAATGTATCTGTACTGGGACAAGACACATTTTGCTCAAATATAAATACATTTGGCTCTAAAATGACTGTCCTTTTATTGTCTCTGTTGCAGCCTTTGTCTTGGTGATTGTTCTCACTGTGACTCGTCTTCACAGTTTTAGTCGCGGCTCGACGGGAAACGCTCTCAAACAAAACAACATGCCCGACGCCAAAAGCTCCAAACGAGAGCAGGGACGGCCCAAACACAAATAATGCCTTTGTTTTTAGAGAGCAAAGGGGAGGAGTGAGAGCAGGCCTGTTAAAACGCATAAGATCACTCTAAATACAAGCATTGTGCCTTAAATGTGTGAAGTAAGTGCACTATTCACACACTAAATATAAAGATTGTAGTATTTATCCAGATGAAATATTCTTTTACCACTGAACTCTTTCATGATGATTCAAAGCAAATATTTATATATTGTATATATCTTTTCTTATAGATTATCCATCACCTGCGTGTTGCTATGTTATTGCTTTGTCTTGAATGTTCCAAATTATGGCATTAACCCTTTAAGGACTGAGCACATTATAGACCATTATAGCTCGCCTAGACTTTTTTTCTTTTTTTAGCCATAAAAATCATGTTAAAGGAGGTATCAGCATGTTCTTTTGCTTTTTTTCACACAACTACCTCTATTTTACACATCTATCCTTATTTTGCCTTTGATGTGTAATAAGTGTAATACCAGAATAAGTGTGTAATACCAGTTTAAGTAGAAGAAAAATTATAATAATTAATGTACCTTTGAAAACATGTTCAAAATGTCAATAAACTGATAATTCCACTACTAATGCGAGCGTCCCCAGAGCGACGCCTCGGCACTGACTGGGAGAATCCTGGCGACACCTGTGCTCTGATCTGATTGGTCGTCTTCGAGGGACAACGTAAGCGCATTACTGTAATGACAGTAACACATTTAAAGAGCCCTATGCCTCCGCTTTGAGATGCCGTTTGAATTTACATGACGGCACAGTTGGTTTGCGGAGTTAGGTAATGGAAAGTCCACAACTGCGAATCTATCGGCGGCGATAGCATCCGAAGCTATAGGGTTAAACAAAAAGAGAGTTAAAGAGTCCACTTTAACATTAACCTCTGCATTCACATACAGCCTTTTTGAGCTTTCTATTAAGTTGTGAAGCCGCTCCTTCAGGCCCTGTATCCAATTTGCGCAAAATTCTGTACTGGTAATACGTTCGCATCTAATTAAAAAGCATTTCATTGTCAGATAATAAGGAAGTGTGTATTAGCTTGCTAGTTGTAAACCTCTGCTCTGGTCTTTGAAAGCTGTCAAAGTCGCTTATAAACTCATTGTGGTGAATAATTGGGATGTTTTGGATGCATAAGGTAAGTGAGGAGAATCTTCTGACCACGGCAAACCATTTAAAATGAAATTGTTCTGTTTTTCACATTTTGAGACACTACAAATCAGGTAAAGCATCTTAAGCATAACCGAATGAAACAAAAGTCTGGATACACTGTAAAATATAACATTTTTTAAAGATGACACTGGTTCTTCTGACAGCTAAAGGTTAAATATGAGCCCTTTGAGCATTTGAAATAAAATAACCACATTGAACAAACCACATTCTCCAGACTGTGGATCTGGAGATGTGTTTTTTGCTTTGACAGTCAGACCAAGGCTTTGTCCCCCAGCCGTGAGGGGGGTTAACTGGAGGATTCTTCAGACATGAGGAGATCCACTGGGAATATGACTGCAATATGGAAAAACAGATCGGAATGTCAACCTGCTCAGACAAACAGTCTTTAGCATTGTTTGGATTAAGGTGATGGTAAAACTCCACTCTGGTCTCTGAAAGTTGTGAAAAGTCCTTATAAACTCATTGTGATGGATGATTAGGATGCTAGGAATGTGTTAAGAGGGTGAGGAATGACGAATGAGAAAAGATTTTAAAATTAACTGGGTCTGTTTTTCACATTTTGAAGACTGTAAAAATCAAGCACAGTGCCTTTAAAGTTGGGGTAGGCTACGTGATTTTCAAATCATGAAAAGAGGAAGTAGGTATTTATATCTGCCTAGCTCTTTCCTCGCTCTCACAAACCTTTTGGCACATTGCTAGTATTCACATGCATTCATTTTCGGGTACGTACTTGTGTGGACCGCTCTCGTGACCTCTAAACCTGCTCTTAAGTACTTTTGCTTTGTCGTTGCATGTTTTAGAACTTAAAATTTGGTGTTAGCGCGTCATCTACTGGAAGCAGTGGGGAAAAAAACCAAAAGGTAGCCGTTATAGCAACATAGCCGGCATGCTAATGTAAGCGCACTGTTGTAATGAACGAAATGTGATGCCAGGAATGCTTAGAACAAGTCTAGTGATGATTTATGGAGACCTCCGGATTTCTACCTTTGGCGTCACAGTCTGACTAAGATTAGCATTTTCGGAACGCACAGGGAGAGGAGATTGCGGACAGGATTCACAAAACAAGCTTGAATGAAGTTAATTACAACTCCGTGTGTGTTTTTGATAAGAAAACGATAATATAACATAGTTCAAAAAAGTCAATTTTGCATAATACATGTCCTTTAAAATATGATTAAAATGGCCGCCATAGTGGTATCAGGCCTGGAGAAGCAGCTGTGTTGGTTTATCTTTTGATTTACAGGAGGCCTATTTCATAACTTTTGTTTCAGTTACATTTGTTCTCAAGTTGCACACATCTGGACTTACAGCTGCAAAGTCAAAGCACTTGATTCACTCTACTGTTATTTCTGTATCCAAGCAACTGTGAACGATGACCAGGTACATTTTTGGGGAAAATTATGTATGTATTTATTTTGTGTCCAGGTATAATAAAGAAAAAAAATAATAAAATTCGCTTCACCATATTATACATTTTTGATTCATTTATCTATTTATCTATTTTTTTTTATCTGGTATTTTAACGGAGCTATACAAGTAACACAAATGTTCAAATAATTTAATAATGCCAATATAAAGAGACTTGCTTGTAATGCAAGAGAGCTTAACAATAGAACACTGTGGATGGAGTTTGTTCTCCCTGTGTCTGTGGTACTCCTGTTTTGCACAAACAAGCAGAAAGCCAGCTCTAAGCACTCCTGACCATAATAATAAAAAAAAAAAAGTTGGACAATTGTTCGATAAAGCTCCAAAAGCCGGATTTGAAAGCAGAGGTCCAGTCTAGACAGAGCATTGTTCCTCCACTGAGTAAACTGCCCTGCACTGATAAGAGCTACTGTTTATTGTGGACTGAGCGACAACTGCTGCAGTGAGGGGACAAAAAACTAAATAAATAAATGAGCAGATAATTTTAAATGGTTCACTAAACTAATGTTATTTTAAAACTGATGTGCCAAACAAGTCACAGTACATTTGTGGTATACAAAAAAAGGTATAATTGTACAATGTGTCACTGTTTGTCAGGGCTTGATTGTGGCAAAACTCTAAATAAAACATGCCCAAATTAGGTCTGAACCAGGCTTGAAGCGGGTCTAACCTGGACTAAACCAGGAATAAACTTAGCCAGGTCTGAGCAAGGTCTGAACCAACTCTAAACCAAGACTAAACCAGATCTACACCACAACTAAACCAGGTCTAATCCAGGTCTAAACCATGACTAAACAAAATCTAAATCAAGCCAAAACAAGGTTTAGACATGACTAAACCGGGTCTAAACCAGGGCTAAACCAGGACTAAGCCAGGTCCAAACCAGGTCCAAACCAGGTCTTGACCCAGTCTACAGCAGCTCCCGATGTATTGAAAAGGCAGTAAAAGGCTGTCTCTCCTCTCATCTGTCCTCCACTGAAGAGTCTATAAGAGCAGACCAAGGCCGTATGTCTCCACACTCAATAACACACACTCGGGCTGAGGAGAAGTGTTTAAGCAGAGGAGAGAGTGGAGACTTCAGACATAATTGGTAGGTTCTAACTACAACTAGCACTTGTTGTTTTGGTGATATAAAAAAGCTACAAACATATTCCATGTTGAAAATTACATTCTATTCTAAAGAAAGTCTGTCGTCTAAGTGTTTTTTATTATCATCGTGGTATCTAACTTAGTATCAAGTATTGAGTATATTCCTGTGGATGTGAAGATACTTGGAGTGTCTGATTTCAGTACTAGTTTCAGTATTGATTAGCATCGGATTTTCTATACTTTTTCCAACCCTATCTGATATACATGTATCTTACTGTGAGCAGGGTCGCCTCTCCAGAGATGTGACCTGTAACTTGACCTCATGTCACCTGCTTGTCTCCATGGAGATGCGTTAAATGCCATAATGTGGAACATTCCTAGCAAAACAATAACATCTCCATGGATTCAGCAGGTGCATACCCACCACCAGAAAAGTTATACAGTGTAGACAAAAGGAATATTTTAAGCTTAGATGTAAAGCTTGGCATTTATACACGTACACGCTGCTCTTACTTTTTGATTGCCTGTCAGTTTTTCTCTTCTACATTTGGGTTTGTGTGAAAAATGTCTATAAATACAACTGTGCGAATGTCATTTTTACAGAAGTTGGAGGGTTAGGAGCTGAATCAGAACATAAAGTGCAATTTGACTCAGAGGCTTCACTGCCGCCCACTACTGCAATACTACTTCAGAGTACACAGGGCAAAGTACTTTGACTACACCACCCACAACTACTACTACAGAGTATATTCCAGCTTTTAAGGACCAAGACTCAACCAGGACTTAAGCAGGACTAAATCACAACTAAACTAGGACTAACTGGTCTCTTACTGTACTAGGCAAAATTAGGGCTAAGCCAGGACTAAACTAGGGAAGAAATCATGACATATCCATCTTGCATAATTCAATTTTAGGTGTTTTTAATCGCTCTTATTATGAGAAAGGTCGCCTCTCCATAGGTCTGACCTGTAACTTGGCCTCGTGTTGTCCCCTGCTGAAAAATTGCATAATGCACCTTTAAAGAACCTGTACCTGTACTTTTTTCCTATTTGAGCAAATTTGTCTTGCCCCAGTACAGACCTATTATAAGCAGCTCTTGAGGTCGTTACCATTACAGGACAAAATCTGCTCTGGCCTCTGAGAGTTGTGCAAAGGGCTTATAAACTCATTGTGGTGAATAATGCTCAGAATACATAAGGTAAGTGAGGAATAACTCTGGACCACTGAAAACCATTCTGGTTTTCACGTTTTGAGATAAAATACAAGGTTCAGCAACTTTAAAGTTAATCTGACAATGTACAAGTAATATTTTATTTATAGTGAGGAATAAAAAATATGTGTACACTATCTGACTGATGAAAGTAGCTGTAGTTCTGATTGGCCATTAATATATTTGCATTAGAACATTCCACATAGAGTTTTTATAGACCTACATAAACATGCTCTTCATAGACACTGAACTGAAATGTAATGATTAAAAGATGACACAGTGTGAAGGAGCCAGAGGACGGGACCCGCGGAGGTTTGCCTTGGCTCCCACTCAAATTAAATCCTGATAAATTAATGAGAATCACTGACTAATTAACAAATACATGAATATGACATGTCCCTGAATGAATACATGGGGAAATAGTCTAGCCTAAGTTTCGGTTGGGTTTTTACCGTCTTAAAAATGTGAGTAACAAAACCAGTAAAAGGCCCTGTACCCCGTTTTTTCCATGTATTTGGGCAAATTTATCTCGCCCCAGTACAGATATATTGTATAAGCAACTTGAGGTCAAAATAAGTCAAGTAAGCTGTAATAATAAGCTGTGTACTGTCTGCACCAAATTATAATTATTACCGCTAATCAGGAAGTGTACAATTAGCATGCTAGTTGTTGTTAGCTTTACCACTTTGGTCTCTGAAAGTTGAAAAAAGTGCAAAAACTTGTTGCGGTGAATAACTTGAACGCTCAGGATGCATAAGGTAAGTGAGGAATAACGTTCGACCACTGCAAACTGTTTAAAATGAACTAGTTTTGTTTTTCATGTTTTTAAGACAGTAAACACCAAGCACAGCGCCTTTAAGCCTGGTTTTAGTCCACATTTAGTCCGGGTTCACTCTAGTCCCGAGACAAATCCTTACTTTAGACACGGTTTAGTCCTGGTCTGGATCTGGTTTAGTCCCAGTTCAGTCCAAACCCCTGCAGTCGTTTTTGTGGTATAGTACAAATCTCATATTTCTAATAATGACAGTGACCATGAAGCTTCTCCATATCAAAGACGGGGGTGAGAGTGTGTGGCTTCTGATTGGCTGAGAGGCAGTCACGTGACCCGGCCCCTCCAGCTGTTTGGGGAACCTCTGCACACATTAGACACAGGGAGGAGATTGGATTTCACCGAAAAGGACCAAATAACAGCTCAATAATCACACAAGAATGAGTAGTAACACTGACAATGCTACCAGCCTTTGGCTTAGAATTTGATATATTTTTGGTAATATAGTTTAGAGACCACATGTTAATGGCTAATTCATAGTAAAAGTAAAAGTTGGTATTAATACAGTATTTAGGTCTAAGATTATTAAAAAAAAAAAATCACATTAATACTATAGAGATTAGGGGTTTGAGGCCGGGACTCCTTAAAGGTATGAAAATATCCAAAGACCCCCCATCATCCCCATTAAGATGTTCAGACCATGTTTATAAAACAACCTAATTTGGATGAAATATTTATTTCTCCTAGTCCGTTTTATTGGTGTAGTTGTTGGCATCAAAACATTGTGTGTAAATACATAAATTGCAGTATTTAAGTCATGATCAATTGTTATCACAATTTTTGTGGGACCACAAGCACATGAGAACCACTGCTCTAGAGTAATAATAATAATAATACTTCTAATAAGGCTAATAATAAATACTAATTATGCTTAATTAGTGTTGGGTGTTGCAGTTGTAGTACAGATATTTTCTAAAAACACGGTTCTTAAGGTCAAAATGAGACCACTGTGTGCTGTCTGCATCAATGTCTGAGAATCATGAAGTGCACGGTTAGCATGCTATTTGTTGTTAGCATTAAAGTGAAGTGTGATGGCTCTGGTCACTGAAAGTTGTGAAAAGCGCTTATATACTCCTTGCTGTGAATAATTAGGATGGTAGGACTGCGTCAGGAAAGTGACGACCATTGCAAAAAGTTAAAAGTTCTGTTTTTCACGGTTTTAAGGCAGTAAAAATCAGGTACAGCACCTTTTATAAGTGTAAATGCTAATAGCTGAATAATCATTAACTAGCATACCAATCACCACTGTTTAATGCCCTACTATGGAGCATTCCAGGAAAAATAACATCTCCATGGAGACAAGCAGATGGCAGACCCACCAGAAACGTTAAGCAGTGCCATTTAACACGTCCAGAAGAATTGGCAAATATACAAGAATCACATGTACTTCAGAACAGATCTAAACTACAGGGTTAGCAGTTTTTTTATGGAGAAGACAGAATATTTTGTTGTTTGTGGAGAAAATTATGAAACTTCAAATTTGCAGCCGTTGCGATTTGCCAATTATGTCCTTTCCAATGGCGACTTTGATTTGATTGTGAATCTTGCGACCGTATTGCTGCTCACGTTGATAATGTAATGTCATGTAATATTAATCATAATCAAATTGAAATTGCAATTTGAATGGACACAATTAGCAATTTACAAACCCTGCTATTTTTAAGTACTATAGATTCCTCTCTAAACAACTAAATATCCTGTCTTGTTCTGCAAAATGTTTTCTGAAATGTTTTTTGTCAATTCTTGAACAGAATCCTATTATCAAAACATTGTAATCTAATCGCAATCCCAATGCTCAAAATCACAATTAGATATTTTTCCCAAATCTTTCAGATCTAATGAGAGCAGATGAGGTCATGTTAGCTGGGGCATTAGTGGGGCATTGGGAGGTATTAAGGGGCATTAGTGAGTGTGACTGGGTAATGGGGGGTCCTCAGTGTCTGGGGACAGAGCTGTTGGTCTTTGTTCAAAACTCATCGAGCGGAAAAAACAGGACAAACCCAAAGGATGCGTCACTCACATTCAGCAGACACGCCCAATATGGTGAACTGAACCGGGACTGGACTGAACCGGGACTGGACTGAACCGGGACTGGACTGAACCGGGACTGGACTGAATCTGGACTGGACTGAATCTGGACTGGACTGAACCTGGACTAAGCTAAGACTAAATCACAACTAAACCAAAGGACACAACCTGTAGGTTTGAACTTAATTATACCAGGACAGAACCAGGGCTGAGTCTAGACTGAACTAAACACCTCTTCTATTATTCATTCACTCCACACTTGATTGTGGTTCGCTAGTTTTGTAGCCACAACTACCATGATCTAACCTGGCTCACGCCAGATTAATATGTGTAGCTCTCTGAACTGAGTTCTACACATCCTCAAAAGCGTGTGTGTGTGTGTGTGTGTGTGTGTGTGTGTGTTGTACTGTGTCCATTTGTCTTTACTGTTTGTACTTATGTGATTTCTTTGGACAATGTCTGTGAAAAAGAATTTCCCCTTTGGGACGATAAAGGTCTATCTATCTATAGAGAGGTCATAGAGATTAATTAAACTGAAATAAACTGAATCACAATGTGACAATATCACAATTAGATACAGTCATATTACCCTCGTGAGCGCTGTCACCACTCAGTTACTACACGCTGGTTCGGTCAGAGCTGAGCCCTGTTTTAGTTCTGGTTCAGTCCCGGTTTGGTCCTGGTTCAGTCCATAATTGTGCCTCAGTCTTAGTTCTGGTTAATTCATTCTTCTCTTCAGGTGTAGACCTTGATAAGTCCAGGTCTAGTCTTGATTCAGTCCTGCTTCAATTCTGTCTTACACCTGGTTAAGTCCAATCCCACTTAAATCCTGGTTTAGTCCTGGTTTAGTCCTGGTTTAGTCCTGGTTTAGTCCTGGTTTAGTCCTGGTTTAGTCCTGGTTTAGTCCCATTTAGGGCTGGGTACCATTTGATTTTTGGCTGGTTCCTACTTGGAATCAAGTTTCGGTGCCCAGCCCTAGTCCTGAGTCAGTCCTGCATCAGTCATGCTTCAGTCCTGCTTTAGTCCTGTTTAAGCCCTGTTTCAGTCCTGGTTTAGTCCTGGTTAATCCTGGTTCTGTTGCTGTAAATGCCATTGTATTCTGACAGTCCGTTCCTCTGAGAGCGTTGGATGGAAAATGGTTGTTTCCGCTGAGTGTGAAGCTGTAGATCCCTCTGGACGTCATCGCACAACTGTTTACAACCATCTACAGGAGGAGGACCACAGGAGGGGAGCAAGGACCAGGAGAATAGACACTTCATTATGGTGCAAGTCGCAATTAGCAAATCGCAAAGGCTGCAATTATTTAGGCAATATTATCCTCTGCAGAGAATTAAATATATCCGGTCTCTAGTTTACATCTATACAAATGTGTTCTGCAACGCATGGGATTTCTGTATTAGTTTAACAGTTCAGATATGAGGTGTAATACCCTCTTTGGGGTATTAATTGTAATGACACAGAACATATTTAGATCGCCATGTTACCTTTTATTGTTTTGAAAATGCTATATTTGCCGAAAACATATTAAAAAGTTTAATTCGTTTTAGTTACGTTTTTGACACTGAGATGCGTGGACATGTTTGGATTACATTTTAAACCACTTCAGACATTTTAATGAGCAATCAATATTATAAGATGGTAGAAAGCTCAAAAAAAGTTGATTTTGTATAATACCTTTAAAATTGCATAGGTTAGGTTTGTCAAAAAATGTATACCCAGATACTGATTTATTCTAAAATTAGTAGTAACAAAATTGAATACTCATTTGAAGTATTTAAGAGAAAGATATAACTGGACCATCCCTGAATAGTTTCAGAAATATCTGAACCTATATGAAGACTAGAATAAAAACACTTTGTAATATTGAAGACAGGAGTGGACAATATACCAAAAAATTTATATTGTGACATTTTTGGAGCCAGATCACGATTTAGATTTTTTCATGAATCATGCAGTTTCCGTTGATAATTACGTCCCATTGTCTGAATAAAGAGGATGTTTATAATCATTGTGGTATCAAAATCAATACTGAAGCTAAACAATTTTCCTAGAATGCTTTCTTTAGAATCAAAATAGAGTATGAAATTTTGTGACACTTATATATATAGTGTATAATAAGTCAGTATTTGTCGAGAGGTGAGACAGTCCACAATCCTCATTTGATTAACCAAGCAATGCTAATATGCTAAAGCTAAATTGCTAAAATTACCAAAGTAAACTAATTTGATTGATAAAACAGATTAATGTACAACTTTTATTCACTGTGCAGAATCGTATTTTTGATTCTTTATGGAACTGAACCGGGAAACCTCTTGCTTTGGGGCACCATCAGTCCACTATTCTTGTTTAGGGATGTCACAGTTATTTACATGACCAAACAACAGAGGAATAAATAACTAACTTTCATGAATACTTTCTGAATGATATAGTAAAGTTAATGTGACATAAACGGACACATTAAAATACTTTACTTTAGATAACATTGAAATGATGTGTGACTAGAATAATCACAATTACAAAGTACACAGATATTCTTGACTGCTTTACTCTTGTTACAGATATTTGCTCAGTATTGCAGTTACACAGTCACGTCATAGTCCATACGGAGTTGTCTACCATGACGGTGAAGGTCGCCGAGTTGTTGTTTAACTAATGTGCTCTCATCCAAACACGACTTTTGCCTCTTTTGCCTCTTTGACTCGATTTCAGTGTAAACTCAAACCTTTCTCAAAAACAAAAATCACTTCTGCTTTCACTTCGTCACGAAACATGAACTGACTCAAAATATGACAAGAAGTTTATTTAAAGAGACTCATCTGTGAGTAATCTTCAGTGGAAGATGAAGTACTCAATTTTGTTACTTAACAAAGTAAAAGTAAAAGTACTGATACAGAGGCAAAAAGTTACTAAAGTAAAAGTAAAAGTATCACATGAAAAAATCTACTTAAGTAAAAGTATTAAAGTACCCATCTAAAAATGTACTTAAAGAGTAAAAAGTAAAAGTACTGCTCTGTTAGCTTTGTACTGCCTTTATTTCTTACACTGTGATACACGTAGGATTCAGCAGTGTTGCGTAGCCATTTTGGCACAAATAAAAAGATTCCACTGCTCACTACCATGAACTGCAGATAAAAGTACAGTACATTGGCCATCAGCAGAGTCCAGCAGAGCGGCACTTTGTTGTACTGACATTTACAGTGATGTAGGCCTACAGTAAAGGGGCAGATGGAAATCAATGACTTGTTTCTTTTATCTTTTAGTCTTTTTAGATCAACATTAAGATGTGTCATAGATTATAAGTACAATCTAAACCATGATTTCACCTACAGACTCCTACAGTAGGGTGTATTAAGTGTATTATCCTTTGGGTGTACTGTGGGTGTCAATGGTATCAAAAATCAGGCCTACTAATCTAAAACTAGTATCAAAATTAGATACTCTTTTAAAGTATCGATACTTTAAAAAAAATACATAAACAGGAAAAAATTTGACCTATCTGAACAGTACAGAAAGTACAGTTATTTTGTGTTGAAATGATCATTGTGGTATCGAAATCTGTATTTCGATAGTGAGCGTGGGGTGAACTAGGGTGAACAGAGCCATCTCTTAGGTTATATTATTGTGAAATTGCAATCGTGTACCATATCAATTCAGATATAGGCTAGTCACTGGCTGTTATGATCTAGAGGTCTTCAAAACTCTTCAAAACTCAAATTTATATTTCTCTTTTTAAAGGTCAAATCACAGGACCATGCTTGATAAAATTAAAATTTGACTTTATCACCAATGTATAATGAACTACACTCGAGGAAACGCAAATCTCAACGATGTACACTTATCCCTCATCCAAAAAAGTCCTTTCTGCTCGCTACGCCCCCTGTAGGTGATGCCCGGACTACAACGCTGAACCCCAAACTCCGTAGAGTCCATTTTAGCTGCTCCTGCTGCTGCTCCGGCCTCGCCTCTCTCCCTTTAAACCGCTTTGGGCCCCCCTCTCTCCCTTCTCCTCTGCGCTTTTTCCCCGACAACATCTGACAACATCCGAAATCTAAGCCCTCGCGTTTCCCCACAAACATGCGCAAATCATTCCCATCTGAGAAAACCCGGACTGCTTAACAAGTAGCACAGTTAACCCAAAATGTGCACGAGCGATACGTAGGCAAGCGATACAACGTGCCAACAGCTAACGTAAACCTACAGCTCCACGTTACCCCCAAAATCAACTAGTAGTACGATACGCAAAATTAATCTCGTCTTCATCAGGAGTAGCGACAAATGCGTAAAATTGCGCAAAGTCCGTCTGTAATATGGGACAGGTTTGGACCACGGTGATGCTGCTGTGACTGTCCCCTCGCTGCCCCTCGCATCCTCCGTACGTACAGAAAGCTCCAGGAGGACGCGCTCGCACACGTCTCCATCCGGGCAGACCGCGCTGATGTTCGGCCCCGAGCGGCACTTACCAGTCGGTGTCGGAGCCCTCGTCGATCACGTCCTGGTACGCGGTGAGCAGCGCCAGGCGGTTTTTGCTCAGGTTGACGGCCATAGCTCCAGCGAGAATCCGGCGGTAGGTATCCGAGCGGAGTGCGACCCAGGCTGGCACCGGGACGGACGAACGGGGGAGGGAGGCAGGTCCAGGAGAGGAGCAGGAGGGAGGGAGGGAGGAGGGAGGGGGCAGAGGAGACAAAGAGACGGGACAGATGCGCAGGGTCCTAGCGCCGAGGAGCACAGATTTAAGTGGGAGTCAGTGCAGAGGTGTCCAATAGAGTAGACACAATAATAAAAAATAAATAAATAAATGTCCATCAAAACAACTTGGATTCTGCTCAAGTGGTAGAGTTTTTCAGCAAATACTTCAATTTTAAAGTGGCCTAACGTCTACCAATATTTTTAAGTAATACATAAAACATAGTAGGCCTGCATATTTCACTACTCCGTCCGGCGGTGGCTGAGTGGCTAGAACTTATACCTCACAGCAAGAATGTTCCCATTTCGACTCCTTGGTCTTTCTGTTTGGAGTTTGCATGTTTCTTCCTGTGTCTGAGTCAGTTTCCTCTGGGTACTCCGGTTTTCCCCATCAACCCAAAACATTTACAATAGGTAAAATCCTCTAACCAAGGTAGTCCTGACCAAGAGCTCAAGATCTGGAGATGGGTTCCCAGGTGCTGCAGTGTGGGGCCCACTGCTCCAGCGGGTCAAATGCAGAGGACAGAATAAGAGTGTGCCTTACCGTACCTCTGGTCACATATTTCCCTGTTTTAGACTGTAATTTATGGCCATACCTCTTGTAAATTCCTAATCTCATCTAAACCTACTACTTATCTCTGTAGATATATGATTAGGCCTGGTTAGTACTTAGATGGGAGAGTGCCAGGTGCCACAGTGGAGCAGCATTGGCTCTATTGCATAGTACTGTTGTGTCCTTAGGCAAGACTCTTCACTCACATTGACTAGTATGACTGTTTGTGTGTGTGTGTGTGTGTGGCTGATGGCACAGATTGGCAGCCTCACTTCTGTCAACCACAATAGTAACTTACCACCACCTAGTGTGGACTGAATGAAAATATACAAAATAGTAAAGCATCTTTACTATTGTGTCTGGAAAAGTGCTATAAGAATGTGTTAATTTTAGTTTATAGTAGTTCAAAATTATTCCTCACTTACCTTATGCATAACGAACATCCTAATTATTCATCACAATGAATTTGTAAGCACTTTTCAGAGACCAGAGCAGTTTTTGCCATTATGATATAAAACTAAAAACAACCAAGATCTTGACAATATATCTGTGCTTGGACAAAACAAATGCTGCTAGGAAAAGTGGGTATAGCCTCTTCTAGTGATGTTGTTGTCCAGTCAAGCCATTTTTCCAGTTGTACATGTGAGCTGTGATATACTCCATAGACGTAAGCCTCATTGACACAGTTTTCTTGGGGCCATCTTGGAGCACGTCTGTTTAGTGCGGCTCCCTCCAGCCAAGTTTTTTTTCTTTGCTCCGTGCGGCTCCGGGTCCAGGGGCAGGGCTCTGCTACGTGAGACACTGATGTCACCCAAACATTACAAATGTTTTCTTAAATAAAATCTAAATTGTATCTTAATTGTAAGGGAGATTTCTCCAATTCACAAAAAGACGTTTAGTAATTCCAGGTTCGTGGCGCCGTGAGACGTGGCTAAAGCTAGCATGAACAAAAAACTACTTGGGGTTTATCATCAGCTTTTTCTGTATTTATTTCACTTTTCTGCCCCTTTACACTTTTCTGTGCCTCTCTTTATGTAATGCATTGGATTTGGCTCACATTAGATGCATTGTGCACTTTAATCTGCATTTATTTCACTTTTCTGCACCTCTCTTTATGTAATGCATTGGATTTGGCTCACATTAGATGCATTGTGCACTGTAAACGTAATATTTTAGATCTTTATACACTAGTGTCGTGCATCGATAAACAGAAAACAGCTGTTGCAAACGTGCTAGCTTTGTTTTGCGCCTGGAGCCAGGTCTAACTAAACCACATATGACTAAACCTATAGGTCTAAACTGGACTGAAACAGGTCTAAACTAGTGATTAACCCAGGACTAAACCTAGTTTTACATTGGACAAATTCATTTCTGAACTATTAAACAAAGTCTAAACCAACACAGGTGAAGCATCAAATCAGGATTAACTTTATATCTTTACTAGACTATGGACTGTGGCCCATAACTGATTTCAGATAATAAAAACAGGTCTAAACGGGACTAACCCAGGTCTAAACTAGGGACTAAACCTGAACTAAACTAAAACATGGTAGAGCTTGGAAGTAGAAGGTTGTGGAAAATGGATTCATTCTAGTTTAGTCCTTGGTCCAGGCTCAGTCCAGGTCTTGTTCAGGTCTTGTTCAGGTCTTGTTCAGGTCTCGTTGTGGTGTATTCTCTCTGCCTATAGCGTGCGGTGCGGGTCGGTCCCACGCTGGATGGCAGAGGTATGTGGCCCCGAGCCAAAACTGGGGTCCACTGTTTGAAGAGGGGCACGGTCTCCATAGCAACCCCCTCCAACGCTGACGGAAAACACCAAAAAAGTGAAAGACAGAATAAAGTGAAGAAATGTCAAGTCCCCCAATCAAACAAAGACCAGATGACTTCATTCACAATTCAGGATGGGCCCAGAGAGGCTCAGTCCTGGTTTAGTCCAAGTTTAGACCTGCATGGTTCAGACCGGTTTCAGTCCTGGTTTAGGGTCCGTTTACACTTGCACAATCACCGCACCAAAACTGGGACTAAACTGGGACTAAACTCAGAACTAAACCAAGACTGGACCAAGATTGAACTAGAACAAGATCAAACCAAATCTAAACTTAGACAAACTTCATTGATCCACAAGGGAAATTGTTTTGGACACAGTAGCTCACACATCGCAATATAATATAATAAAGAGCATAAATATAAATGGTAATAATAAATTCAAAATAAATAGCAAAAGTAGCAAGAGACTGGTATCAAACAAGGCATAATTATACAAGTAAAAAAAAAAATTAAAAATATCTAGTATATACAAACTATCTCAGCTGTTTACAAGAGGTGGATAAGAAGAAACAGTGCAAAGATGAAATGATGATTGACATGACATAGGGTTGTCTGTTACATAAGGGTGAGGTGTTGTACAGTTGCATGGAGTGTGGTATGAATGTTGTCCTGTATCTCTCTGTGTGAGTGGAGCTGTAGGAGTCTTTTGGAGAATGAGCTCCTCTGTCGCTTATGCGCTGATCCAGCTTTTTCAGTTCCATTACCAATTTCGATACTACAGTTTTAAGCACCTGCCGATACCCAATGTCAACCGATACCAGAGCAGAGACTGAAAACAGCATTTATTTCCTTTAAACTAAAATAAAATAAGACAAAACTGATCCAAATGTGTGACGTAGCTGTTATTTATCACTTAAGTAACAACTCTGTATAAATAAAAGTTCATTATGAGACTTTTTTGGCCGACTACGATCAATAAATAGTTTTATTACATCAATTTATATGTCCAACCAGGATATTGGCTGAACCCATATTTGGAAGTCAATATCCGATCCAGCTAATTTTTCAGTATCAACGCCAATATCCAATACCAGTACTGGACTGATGAATCCCTACTGTCCCTCTGTTGTCCGATGCAGTGGGTGAGCCGGAGTGTCCATGGTGGAGAGCAGTTTGTCCAGTGTCTCTGGTCCCCACAATGTCTCCAGCTCATAGTCGATCATGTGACCAGCTTTACAGACCAGTTTGTCAATCCGTCCAATGTCCCTCTTACTGGTGTTGCTCCCTCAGCCGACCACAGCGAGGTACAGGGCGCTGGCCATCACAGACTTGTAGAAAATCTCCAGGAACTTGCTGCACACCTTAAAAGTCCTGAGCTTTCTCAGGAAGTAAGACTTAAATTGGGCCCAAACCAGGACAAATGTGAGCGCCCCCTGAGCCATTCTTTAGTCCTGGTTTAGCCCTGTTTTTACTTAGTTTAGAGCTGGTTTATGGGTGAGCTTGGTCCTGGTTAGACCCAAATTTAGTCCTTATGTAGACTTTGGTCCTGTTCTAATCCTGGTTTAGTCCTGGTCTAATCCAAGTTAAGACTTGGGTTTAGTTCAGTCCGGGTATACACCCCTTGTTGTCGTGGTTTATATTTATTCCAGTTCCATTTTAATGCTGATTTAGTCATAGGTTTTTCTTTGTGTTTTTGTGGTTCTTAAAGATGCACTATGTAACTTTTCTGGATGATGTCAGCCACCTGCTTGTCTCAATGCTGGTGTAATTGCTTTGGCTAGAATGTTTCACAATATGATATTAAACTTATACATTTATTCAGTTACAGGGTTTTTATTGCTCAAAACAGATGCTTTCTTACTGTGAGCAGGGACACCTCTCCACAGGTCTGACCTGTAATCTGTCTGGTGGCATCTTCTGCTTGTCCATTTTGGAAATATATACGTTTAATGCCATATGTGGAACTTTCTAGGTTAACTTACATAGTGCACCTTTAAATAGTTCTGGTTTAGTCTTGTTTAGCTGTGTTCTGACCCACTTAATCCTGGTACAGACCTGCCTTAGTCCTGTAGTCCTTGCTCGTTAGTCTTGCTCATATTTCAACTCAGACCCGACTAAACCAGGGTAAACTAAACCAGATTCCCTCTCTCCTCTTGTGTTTGTTCCAGTCTGTCCCAAACTAAATATAAACACGTTCCTCTTGTTGGCTGAATGTTGAGCAAATATTTCAGAGGCTCACTGCTCGCGTCAGAACTTAAACTGCTGATTTCAGAGGACTTAAAATCAAATGTCAACTACAAACTGGGATTACAGAAGTGGAGAGTGAGCAAGTACGAATGTGGGGGTTTAATCCAGCCAATTTGGAGATATTTACAGAAGTAGGTCACACATAATGTTTTTTTTTGTTAAGATGGTGCATATTTTAAAGGAATTGTATGTGAGGTTTTGATTTTACATTCCATAACTTGTGTTCCCAGATATGAGGTAGGCATGTTCGAATCAAATATAGTTTTACTAATAACAATTGTAATGCTGATTTATTCTTAACTACAAAAACATTGGACATGATGGTCAAGGTTTATATGCTATAATTTGGTATTTTGGTTCGCAAGCCGGTTATCCAATCAGAAAGCAGAATGAGCGTCACATGAGTCTCTCATTTGGGTTGCCTGTCCATATACTGACAATGAGAAAGACTTGTGTGTGTCTCTATCTGCAGGTTAAGGCACTGGCAGCTCAGGTTCAGTTATGTTTGTGTTTATTTTATTTTTTAAATATAAGAGTGCAGGATACATACAGTTACTTTAAGTCGGCAAAATGTATAAGGATGTTAGCAAGTTTGATTGTAGCTGTCAGTATCTATCAGAGACGCTTTAGACCTGGTTTACTTCTGGGTAAGAACTGGTTTAGTTGTGGGTTAGACCTGGTTTAGTTCTGGGTTAGACCATGGCTTATTCCTGGTGTTCCCGGTCTACAGTGTTCAGTATTAGGTGCTGTAAACTTTCACTTGGTCCTGGTTTAGTTCTTGTCCTGATCCTAGTCCTGATTCAGTCCTGGTTCTCTCCTGGTGTGGTCCTGGTTCAGTGCTAGTGTAGTAGTCCTGGTTCAGTCCTGGTGTAATCCTGGTGTACTCCTGGCTCAGTCCTGGTTTAACCTGGTTTAGTCCTGGTTTAGTCCTGGTTTGGTCTTGGTTCAGTCCTGGTTCAGTCCTGGTTTAGTCCTGATTTAGTCCTGGTTTAGTCCTGGTTCAGTCCTGGTTTTTGTTTAGTCCTGGTTTAAGTCTGGTTTAAGTCTGGTTTAGTCTTGGTTTAGTCCTGGATTAGCTCTGTTTAGTCCTGGATTAGTCTTGGTTTAGTCCTGGTTTAAGTCTGGTTTAGTCTAAGTTAAGTCCTGGGTTAGTCTCGGTTTAGGTCCTAGTTTAGTCTAGTTTAGTCCTGGTTTAGTCCTGGTTTAGTCCTGGTTTAGTCCTGGTTTAGTCCTAGTTTAGTCCTGGTTTAGTCCTGGTTTAGTCCTAGTTTAGTCCTGGTTTAGTCCTGGTTTAGTCCTGGTTTAGTCCTCACAGATGTCAGATGTCGCTCCTCCATCTGCTCCTCCTCTAAACAAAGTAAATCAATAAGATCAGATCAATCCTCCTTTAGTCTGGGTACTTCCTGTTTGAGCCTCACTCACAACAATACAAACTATCAGCAGGAGTTCAACACAAATATCTGCTTTGCACACAAAGGGACTGACTCTTCTGAGGGAACATGTTCTTACTACAAATGTGTTATTTAAAATCTTTTATTAAAAAATCGAAGAGTTTAAAATGACTCAAAGGTCACTGTCGTGTGCCACCTGCTCATCTTGTTCAGGATGTACCGCAGTACGACATTTAACATGTCTGTCTTCCTTTCGTTAACACAGTGGAGGTGTGGTTGGATACATCTGTGTTTACCTAACATTTCTAAAGCAGATTTGGCTTTGGCCCTAACGGGGTTGTTTTAGCTGCAGATTTATAGTCCGTAAATGGAGAAGCTTGGACAGTCCAACTTATAAGGAATGGGTTATATTCAGGACAGATATAGCAACATGGGAGCTGTTAGTGGCAAAATGACAAAACCACAAGGAATTATATCTGCATACCTGGGTTGGGTTTTTTTTAACCTCTTCATTATGTACTGAACACACAGTGGCATTCTACATTGTAACTGTACTGTGCTGTATTGTTATTTTTTAATTAAAAAAAAAAAAAAAAAGATTGTCGTCGTTGTAAAGATCACACTCTGACACTAATACAAATATTTAGGCCTATATTAACATTCAAGATGAGGCCTATGTAGGCTAAATAAAATATCTAAGTATTAAAATAGGTCTACTGTTTGAACAGTCCAACTTCACAGCACCAACATAATATAATAAGCTTAAACCGTGCTCACCTGGAGCCACAGTCTTGCAGGTGGTTCACCTTTTCTCTGTGTTAAAAAACCCCGTAGATCGTCCAAAGGCAGCTCATACTTTACTCTTCCTTAGCATTATTTGTGCCTTGTCTCCATTCATCTGGAGACAGCAGGACATGTGCGTGAGCAGCTTGAGAGAAAGGGAAAAAAAACAAAACATAAACAACAAAAAGTGGCAGAAGCAATGTGTGTTACAAAGCTGCCAGATATTGTTGCTCTGTTTTCAAAACACTGCAAACATGAATGTCTACATTTGTTAATGCCATACTGTGAAACATTCCACGCAGAGCAATATCCCCCGAAACTTCCAGAATTCACTCACTGAGCTGCAGAGGCTGCACTAGCACTGATTCATGATTGGCTGACTGTCTTTTTAGGTTCATCATTCCATTTTCTGATTTGATAATTGTCTTGAGAACCAAAACACCAAATTATAACATGAACAATGTGGTCATCATGTCCAGTGTTTTTGTAATGAAGAATAAATCAGCATTGTATTTGGTATCTGTAAAAGCTATATTTGATTTGAACATGTCTACATTGTATGTTGGGTCACCTCGTATCTTGGGTCATGTTTATGAAATTTGAATCAAACTCTTACTACATATTGTTCCTTTAACTAGCATAGATATTCCCATTCTTAGAGATGAGTCAAATATTGCCATTTCTGAATTTTAATCAAGTCTCACCTATTTTCAGAGCTGGTCTATGGAGGGAGCGTTTTCCTACGACACAAAACTCCAATGTTATTTTTAGCAGGAAGTGGAGCCGCATTTCAGTAGGAAGTCCTTTTTTAGTGGCAGCGTTACCATGGATACCTCTGCTTTTTAAAGTCTCTGACACAGATCTGTTTCACAAAATTCACTAAAATGTGGAGTGATCAGGATACTATAGCAGTGCAGTGGGTTATGAGGTCCCAGGTTCAACTCCCAAACCGAGCGGGGCTTTTGAGTGTAATAGTATAACAGTATCAAAGGATGGGTCAAACGTAGGGGACAAATTTCTTATTTCAGAACATAAAGATGGACTTCTGATTATATTAGGCCTCTGTGAGGTTCTTTACGTAACCTACACAAGCTAAAGCAGTTCTGCGTATTTATCAGAATATTACAACCCAAAATAAACATATCAGAGAATCAGAATGAACCTAAAGTGTTTAGTTTAGTTTTTTTTAAAAATGTTTTTCCACTTATGACTTGGTTTGGTGGGATAGTACTTGTGGTAAATATTTATCATAGTATTGCATCAGTTAAGAGGCAGTTTGTGGAAAAAAAGTTGAAGAAAAGTATAAAAATACAGGAAGTGTGATTGTTTGAGAGATTCCGTTTCTGTGCTCTACTGAGAGCTTTCACTGCCAGCTCAGTTCTTGTTATTTTAGCCTGCGTCATCAGAGGTATAATACTCCCTACAACGAAAGCGTAGTCGGACTGGACTGCATTAGACTGGGTTCATGTTTCCGGGTCTCAGGGTTAGGGTTAGGGTTAGAGTCATCGAGGTATAATACTCCCTACAACGAAAGCGTAGTCGGACTGGACTGCATTAGACTGGGTTCATGTTTCCGGGTCTCAGGGTTAGGGTTAGGGTTAGATAGATGATATTAGGCTAAATAAACTTCTCGTTCTACGTTAGAACTCTAGCCTCCTGCCTCTTCTCTTCAACTCTGCTACAATTTATTCTACAAGAGTAAAAACAATTGCATTAATCTAATCAAAACTATTGTGTAATTTAGACACATTTTGCTCCTTGTTTACAGTATGGTTACTAGGACAGTTAAATAGTTATCTTTAAGTATGTCATATTGCTGCCAACCAGGAAGTAAAAACATATAGCCTACTTCAAAAAAAGGGTGCGCTTACACTTGCACATTCACCACATCTGAAGTGGAACTAACCCAGGACTAAACCTGAAACTGATCCTGGACTAGATCAGGATTAAACCAAGTCTAGATTGAAGTGTGAAAGCACCATAAGACAAGTTACCAAGGACTAAAACAGGTATAAACCAGGACAAACTCAGGTCTAAATTGAGTCTAAATCAGAGCTATATCAGAGCTAAACCAGGACTAAATCAGGTCTAAATCAGAACTAAACCAGGACTAAACCAGGTCTAAATAAGGTCTGGCC
>KN473675.1:6292-22393 GCA_000787095.1 Periophthalmodon schlosseri
TTTCCCTCTCTTTCTCTCCCTCTCTCTCAGATAAACCCAATTCTCTTTGACGCCATGTTTTTCTACACTCACTGTATTTTGTAAAGGCTCCTGCAAACCAGAATGAGGAGAACACAAACTTTCTCTCTCTCTCTTTCTATCTATCTTTTCATCTCATCTCTCTTTTCATCTCTCTTTCTCTCTCTCTCTCTCACACACACACACAAATAAACCCAGTCCTTCTTTTTATTATTATTAACTAATGCCACACAATCACCAAAATTAACTAGAATGGTGAGAACAAAATTGGAACTAAACAGGGACTAAAAACCAGGACTACAGCAAAAATAAGCCAGGACTAAACCAAGACTAAACCAGGACTAAACCAAGACTAAACTTGGACTAAACCAAGACTATACCAGGACTAAACCAGCACTAAACCAGCACTAAACCAGCACTAAACCAGCACTAAACCAGCACTAAACCAGCACTAAACCAGCACTAAACCAGCACTAAACCAGCACTAAACCAGGACTACACCAGGACTAAACCAAGACTAAACCAGGACTAAATCAGGACGAAACCAGGACTAGAACAGGACTAAACCCATCTCGACTAAACTGGGCTAAAACCAGGCCCGGGATAAGTGAAAAAATGTAGCGCCCAAACCACAAACTCAATTCAACCTATTCATCCATATGAATATTTAACTGTGACTAAAGCCATAAGCACAGATTAACAGCCATGCCTTGCATCACCCTGCCCCAGGGCAAGTGTGGCTATAGAAATTGACCGCCACCATTGAGATTGAATGAGGTGAACGATTATGAGAACGGACTCCAATGTTGGAGAAACAGAGATACAATTTTTGCATTTTGCATCATCCTTCAAAACATAGGCCAAACAGCTCTGTACTCGCATTTGCAGATGTCAGTGTTCTCATAAAAGCTTAAAACAAACATTTAAGCGTTGACATGTCAAAAGTGGTAGTATTTAAAACTAGTGCAAACACGTAAATGAGCAGATCTCACTGAATGGCTGTTTCTCCTTTGTAGAGACAGCGTTCTGACACTGCAGTGAACTCATATCTGCTCCGCTTCAATTATTCACTTGTGCGCGGTTACCTAACAGTTATAGTCAAAACCGCAGGAAGAGAAAATAACAACATGAGCTAAGCAAATGGAGAGGGGAGGGGCCTTCAGATCTGTGTGAATGGTCAAAGGAATGAAAGCTGTATGGAAGAAAAGTTTGCACAAGTGTTTTAGTTCAAATTATGGCTTAGTGATATTCGAAAAACACACACTTGCGTTTTTTTGCGACAAGAATTGCGATTAGATTTGCTTTTCATGTTGTAATAGTAGGATTCTGGTCAAAGTTCACATTTTAAAGGAGTCCAGAAGAATTGAAAAAATGATAATATCGTAAATGGTCAATTTTTATATAGCGCTTTTCCACCTTCAAGGCACTCAAAGCACTTTACATGAAGGAACCACTCACCCATTCACACACACATCCATACACCAGTGTACACAGACACTGGGGGCGAGGTGGGTTAAGTGTCTTGCCCAAGGACACAATGACAGCTTTCATCTGTGAGCTGGAATCGCACCGCCAACCTGTGCTTACTATTACTATTCTCTGATCTACATTATAATGTTGTTTCCTCATCACAAACATACCTAGAGTTGTGTTTTCTTTCATTCACACAAACCCTTCATATTTAGGCTGAGTTCTTCTCTCAAACAGAAAACACTCTGTTCCACCTTGTGATGTCATGTGGTAATACAGGAAGTGTTCCACTGTGTTTTTAAACTCCATACATCTTCACTAGAATCATTTGGATAATTTCAGCTCTGGAATTTCCAGTCTCTGATAAACAAAATGTAAAAGGCAGCTGTTAACTTAAAAATTACCACTACATGACATCACAAGGTTGAATGGAGCATTTTGAGCTTTGCAGATGTAGACAGACTAATAATAAAGTGTTACTCAAACATGTGTGAATGAAACAAAACACAACTCCATGTATGTTTTTGATGAGATAAGAACATGACACGCCTAAAACATCACAATAATCAATTTTGTGCAATATAGGACTTTTAAACCCCAGTTCAAATGAAAAACACGTACGCTTTGATGAACCAACATCTAACTGCAGTGAATTAAAAAAGGAACAATACAAGCTAATAGTCTGCGGACTGGGAGTTGAGTCAATGTTGATTCAAATTGACACGAAAAACATTAAAATAAAAAGAAAAAGCCCCACAAAAGAACAGTGCCTTCGTCTTCATCTGGAATAATAGTCTCTCATTTGTGCATTGGGCGCTCGCTTCATCGTCATGTTGCCAGGTCCCGTTTCCCAAAAACACAAAGCCCCCCAAATATCAGTGCCAACACATGGCTCTTTCGAATGCGAAACGGGGGCTGGTGAGCTCGCTTCCATAGCTGTGGGGTGCGAGGAGGTTAGCCTGAATAATTAAAAGGAAGATGAAGACTACACTGTCCAAAACGCAAAACGCAAAAAGCCTGGACTGTATTTCATTTGAAGTGTTATCAAGAGATACAAGGAGGAGGAGGAAGGAGGGGTCGCCGGGTTTAAGATTATATTGAATTATTCTTCAAATTTTAAAGGCCCACTGCATCCACAACTTGTCTGATACTTTCTTGTTTCAATAGAGAGTACTTTGCTTTACCTGGAAAGTTCCATTGTATGGCATTACACTGGTGTTTTTTTAGCTACAGAATTGAGCAGAGAAATGATGGGTGTCATCCTTTTTATTTAAAGGGCCCATATTACGCTATGTTCTGATCTATGTTATAATGTTGTTTCCTCATCTCAAACATACCTGGAGTTGTGTTCTGTTTCATTCACACACATTTAACACACAAACCCTGCGTATTTACAAGTTCTTTCCTCAAACAGAAAACACTCTGTTCCACCTTGTGATGTCATGTGGTAATACAGGAAGTGTTCCACTGTGTTTTTAAACTCCATACATCTTCACTAGAATCATTTGGATAATTTCAGCTCTGGAATTTCCAGTCTCTGATAAACAAAATGTAAAAGGCAGCTGTTAACTTAAAAATTACCACTACATGACATCACAAGATTTGAAAACATCCGCTTCTGACATCACAAGGTGGAACGGAGCATTTTGAGCTTTGGAAATGGGTTACTCAAACATGTGTGAATGAAACAAAACATAACTCCAGGTATGTTTTTGATGAGGTAACAACATTATAACATGGCTTAAAGCTTAAAGAGTCAATTTTGCATAATATAAGGCCCTTTAAGGTAGTTTTAGTTTTGTACTGGAAAAGGATGGACATCACAACAGTGTCATGTCTGGACCAATACTATATAAAAAGGCCAGTTTTGACATGCAAAGACACAGTGCCCCATTAACCCAACACAACATCTGCGCTTCCTCAATCCATCTATGCCCTGCTCATCGAACAAACCATGATCTCTTCGGCAGGGGTCACGGGATCAAGGGTGAGAGTTCAGAGTTCAGAGTGAGGGGTTACGGTCAGGACTATTTTGTAAGGCCCAACAAAAGGCTGATAGTCTGTGACCTTGGCCTGTATAAACACATGCTCATTGTAATTGATCTTAACACAGAGCAAAGCCAAAGCCAATGAATAGAGATAATTTAGTTTGAGAAAATTGAAAAGGATGTTTTTTACTTGCCTTTGTCAGTGCTGGGGTACTGATTAATAAAATTATATGTGTAACTACTAAAGTGATTGATAGAAGCAAGAAAGAGAGGGAATCTGAAAACAAAATGATTTTTTGTACCAAGTGATCAGTTTCATACCCCAACCACATATTAAGTTAATGCAGATTTAGTTAAAGCCCCAGTATGTAACTTTATTGTCCACAGACTCTTATTTGGCCTAGAGGAGGGTTTCTTGCTTGTTTCCATGGAAATGTTGCTATTTTGGCTGTAATCTTCCACAGTATATGGCATAAAACTTATCTATCTCTATGGAGAATGCTCCAAAGTATGGTTTCAACTATTATTTCTATGGAATCATGCAGGTGATGTGGCACCTCCAGAAAGTTACACACTGTAGCTTTAGAACAGGATTGTAACTAGGAACAAACTAGGACAAAAGCAGGTTCAAATTTCAAATTTAGCTAAAACCATTAGTAAATCGAGTTATCTTAAATCAGCCCTATTGTGCTTGTGTCGGCTCTATAGTTAATAATAATAATAATAATAATAATAATAGTTAACAATAATCTATGGCACCCGTGGATCATTATGTTATAATTTGCACATTTTAAATCACAATATTCATCTAAAACGACTCAAAAAAAACCCCCAAGTCCACTGACTTCCGCATTAGAAACCAGCAGTGCCCAAAGGGAGCTGACATTGCCCTAAACGTCAACACAAGAAAGAGCCGTGGAGCTGTCGGCGCCTCTTATGGATAGCTGCAGATCAAGCTAACGCGTAGCAGATTTTTTGTCATTTGTACCAAAATGACTATGACACTGCCGAATCCTACGTGTATCACCGATTGAGAAAATAAAACTGGAGAACAAAGTAAGTATACAGGAGTGAGCGTGTACCGGTGGAGGTGAAGATGGGGGTTGAATATCTTGAAAATAAGCGATTAAAGATGGCTCAAATATGCACGAATCACTCTAGAAGTAAATGGTGAGAGGAAACAACTATAATATCCATATCTATAGCATATACCGCTGAAGGACCGTAACATACAGAAATAGCTTTTGTTGTTTTGCGATTCCTGATATTGCATTGGCCAAAAGTGCAGCCATCGTGATAGCTCCTCTCAAGTCAATTTACTTTTTAATTCAACTCTTTGGAGAAATCGGAGCCGTTGTCCAGCTTTATCTTCCTGATCAAATTGTTGTCTTATTGTCTGCGGAGGACTGCTAGAGCACATATGGCCAGATTAGTCACTCTGTGTGTGTGTGTGTGTGTGTGTGTGTGTGTAAGTGTGTGTTTGTGAGTATTGAGGCTGGGGGGTACCTTGGCTGTGCAATGGTCTGCTCCTAACTCATTAGACAGTTTAGATAGATAAGAGGCTTGCAGCTGAAAATCCACAGCCGGCCAGGGTTTTTTTGCGATTTATGAAAGCGATCTAATCTGGATTTGGCAACAGAAATCTAAGGAGTTTAGTGACAGAAAAACTCACTGGTTTGTGGATTGGAGTTGGACTGCGGCATAATCAGCCTGAATGGTGGTAATGGACTCCTGATGACACATAGAAGTAAAATATAGAAAATGTGAACAAGATTTGAGCTTGTAATTTCCAGTTTTTGTGTTTTTTATGTTCCGCTTGGCCGGCGCCTGTACTGATCTAGTCTCATCTCGTCTCTGCATTCATTCATTCGTAGTAATCCTCTCCTCTTTTTACTACTTGCGCTGTCAGAGCTCTCCATCCCTTTCCAAGCAAATTACACTTTTCACATTACACCCCAATTAATGGCAGTTTTAGTACGCTGTTTGCATGCTGCCGACTATTTCTGGAAGCAGGGAGAGTTAAGCCAACCAGCGATGTGTCTCTATGTATGTGTCTGTGTGCATATAGCTAATAAAGCTAACAAAAACCCATTTAAAGTCCATATGACAGGATTTTATGTTTTTCTAATTACGACTTTGGTTTGGTGAGATAGTATCAGTGGTAAATATTTATCATGGTTTTACATAAGTGAGATAAAGAAGAAAAGTACAAAAATACAGGAAGTAGGTTGAGTTTTAAAATGGAATAACTAGTTTAAACCTTCATTTAATTTTTTTTTTTTTTTTAATAGTCAAATCATAACTATTGAACAATTTAGATTTAGATGTTTTTGGGCCTGGTTAACATTATGGTTAATAGGTTATGGAATTATGGTACAGTTATGGAATTACCTCTTCATATGTCATAACTGCTGCCTGTATCCAACCAGGAAGTAAAACTGTAAACTTTGTAACACTTAATTATGTTAAAGGTCCCATATTATGCAAAATAGGCTCATGTGAACTTTAAGCCATGTTATAATGCTACCTCATCAAAAACATACCTGGGGTTGTTTTGTTTCATTCACACATGTTTGAGTCACCCTTTATTATTAGTCTGTCTACATCTCCAAAGCTCAAAATGCTCCGTTCCACCTTGTGATGTCATGAAGCAGCAGTTTTCAAGTTAACAGCTACCTTTTACTTTTTGTTCAGTTGAGATCAGAAATACCAGGGCTGAAATCATCCAAATGATTCTAATGAAGGTGTATGGAGTTTAAAAATACAGTGAGCACTTCCTGTATTACCTCATGACATCACAAGGTGCAACAGAGGGTTGCCCTTTAAGTATGTTCTGGTGAAACAAGTAGTCTAAGCTGTCACACACACTTTAAAAATGCTAGCATGTGATGTTAGCATATGCTTAATGACAGACTGCAGCAGCACAGCTAAATCCTTATTAATGATCCTATTTACACTTGTTGCCAGATTGATCAAAGTTCAGCCGTCGTGTGATGTAGTGGCTTTTCATCTCGGCTGGTTGGAGGGCGCGCTGGTTTGCTGTGTACGTACGGAGGGGGTCTGCGAGGTTGTTAGTTGGCACAGAATGGGGTAGTTGGCATGAAAACCAGTGAGGCTTCGTGATACAAAGGCTCTGGATGCATGATGGTTCGGGCGTGTTGGTGTCATTGTTGTTGTTGTTGTTGTTGTGGGGGGTAGAGTGTGCAGGGCAACGGCTACAGGGTAAGATCAGAGGATTTGAAAAGAAAAACAGTGAAAGAAATGGACAAGGCTACAAATGTGAGTATTAGCACAGTGGGTATTGGCAAAACCTGATGTTATGTGCCTTATATAGTTTTGAGTTTCAGTTATTAGCCTGTTGCTAGCTGTCATGCTAGCTTTCACTGCCCATGTGCATCATTGGCTCACCATTCGTTCCTTGGACCATGTTTTTATTATTTGTTCTTATACATCCAGGTCTGCCAAATATTATCTACCAACGCATATGATAGTCAAGATGAAGACAAAATTAACATCTTAATATTTTGAGGGGACTTTAGGCCTTTTTGTGTAATATGATAAGATTTGAGCTGTGGAGGGGTGAATAAGTCCCTTTTATTCACCCCTGTGGAGGGGTGAATACGTCCCTATTTCTAAGTATTGGTACATTCTACTGTTTATTTGTTGCAACTCAGGCCTTTTAATGAAACTGTCTATTTACAAATGGTTTGCTGGGATTATCTTATTATCGATTATTTAAATCTTAATCAGTGGCATAAAGTAGTTACACTAGTCAATGTAAAATGTTAAAATAAGATGACAAAAATATTACATCATACCCTTGCAGAGATGGAATGTAACATAAAAGTAAAGTAAAGTAAAGGTAGTACTGTACTTAAGTAATGTACAGATACCTAAAATTTGTACTTAAGTAAATGTTTAAGTGGATACTTTTTACATTTATTTCACTACGTTTGAGAGCAGGCATCTGTACTTTCTACTCCACAACATTTTTTAACTGGACTGAAAAGTAAAAGTATTTTTTATTATTGTCTGAGACCTGCAGAAAAGTCTGAGGGTTTATTTTTACTGCGTTCAAAATTTGAGCAGCGAGAAAAAAGCAATTGATTCAGTTGCTTCTGTTGAACAAAATTCAGCAAAAATCTGTATCAAAATCACTACATTTGAAGCTTTATTAGATCTCAAAATCTGTATAAAATGATTTTACTTTTTACTCTTTAAGTACATTTTTAAACAGGTACTTTAATACTTTTGCTTGATTTTTTTCATGTTTTACTTTTACTTGAGTAATTTTGCTCCAGTATCTGTACTTTTACTTAATTAAATAGTATTTTTTCCACCACTGAACCACTGTCTGTAAGATTACATTGCCTTACTGCTCACTACAGGCGTATTATTTGTCTGGGGTTAAAAAGGTGAAAAAGCATGGAACATACTTCATATTTTATTAAGGACAGCCCTTGAGATGCAGCTCTTTTTCAAGGCGCATGGCAAAGGATAGCAGAATAAGACTGTGAAACTAAAAGCAAATCTACTCTGTTTGACCCAATATATGTAGATCACTATATCGATTTATCATTCAGTATGTGATTGTGGTCAATATTTTGGGGTCAATATTTATGTGGAAAATTTTGGTTGTTTTTTGGTTATATGATAAGATTTGAACCATAAAACTTCCATAACTCATTACTGATGCAAACTAAGTACTAGTTGTAAGTGTTTCATTCTGCTGTTTATTTATTGCAGCTCATAATTTTTAACAATATTGTAGATTTAGAATTATTTTTGTGTTCTGTGGTTTGCTGCTCTTGGTTTTTTGTGTTAGTTTCAATATTATCGTTTATCGTCGATATTTTCTTCATCAATATATCGCACTTCAAAATCTGTTATCGTGACAGGCCTACATGTAGGTTTCAAAGTAACAGTTCCAGTATTGCATTTGCGCAGCTTTTTACACCACATCCTTATCAGCACAATGGGAAAAAGAGTAGAGAAAGTGGCGTAGGGTCACAATAATTAAAATCTCAACTTATCGTTCACGCTGGAGGGACTATGTCTCTCGGCTGGCCTGGGAAAGCTTTGGGGTCCCACTGGAGAAGCTGGAGGAAGTGTCTGGGGTGTGGGAAGTCTGGGAGTCCCTGCTTAGACTGCTGCCCGGCCCCGGAAAAGCGGAAGAAAATGGACGGATGGACTTATCGTTCAACATATGAAAACTGGAACAACATATTTTGGGACTCAGTATTTATGGCGAGTACTTTTTCTTTACAAAAATTGGGATATTTTTGTAATTTTAGTTTAGTATGAAAAGATTCGAGCTGACGAGGGTTGAAAAAGTAACTTCTATGGCTAAATATTGGTTCATTCTATCATGTATTTGTTGCAGCTTAGGCCTTTTAATGATACTGTCTGTTTAAAAAGGATTTGCTGGGATTATCTTACTCTAATCTTAATCATTGCCGTTAAGTAGTTTCAATATTATCGTTTATTGCAATATTTCTCTGTAGCGATATATCGTGCTTCAAAATGCGTTGTCGTGACAGGCCTAGGGAGAACAGGAGGAGATTGTGAAGCATAAGCGATAGTTGCATTCAGGTGTTTTATAGACACTCAGCCCTACTCAGCGCTGTAACCCATTCGTCAGCGGGACAGAGACCCTTTACCCACGCCTCCTCCTCTTTACGGGACGCTCATTTTCTGTAAAAGCACTTCCCGGGCAGTGTTTGATTGACCACATCTACAAACAAGAGCAGGGGGCTGAGTAAACACGCACACAAATGTACCAATGTACCAATACCACCAGCTGTAAATCAAGTTCACGAGACACGGCTGATTTACGGTCTACAAGTGGTCTGCAGGAGTATTATAAAAAATAGATGCTTGTAGATAACACGTTGGCTGAATAAATCTGTATACTTCACCGTATTCTTAACTATGTGAGTAAATATTGAAGAGTTTCGGATTATGTTACAGTATTCCATAGGTTTTAATGTTTAATCGAGTTGGGGGAAGGTAAAATGAATATAGTAGTTTTCCACCTTCAAGGCACTCAAAGCGCTTTACATCAAGGAACCACTCACCCATTCACACACACATTCATACACCAGTGTACGCAGACACTAGGGGCGAGGTGGGTTAAGAGTCTTGCCCGAGGACACAACGTCAGCATTCATCTGTGGGAGCTGGAATCGCACTGCCAACCTGTAGGTCAATAGATCTGGCCGCTCTACCAGTGATGTTTATGTCGAGAGTGGGATTCGAACCGCCAACGCTCTAACAAATGAGCTACTGTCGCTCAAACTAATCGCTGACTAGTCGACTGCTAAAATAATCAATTTGGCTATTAATTCTCTATGGAAATTGTTGCTAGGTGACAACAAACATGGCGGACCTCCTCAAAGAAATTTGGGTTGTGCTGCACGATCCCAATATAAAATTATGCAGTAAATATTTTGACATAAGTGGGTATTTTTCCATGACACTATTAGCGAGTATTTTCAAATCAACAAAGTGAGAATGAGCCAGGCTTCCCCTCACAGGTGGAGGAGCTATTTTCAGTGCAAATGAAGCATTCACTGCATCACTGCTTTTCACAAACCCATTGGAATGCAAATGGAACTGTGCCTGGCATCACTCATCTCCTCCATGACCAAAGACGAGCTCACGGCAGGAGACCGCAGGAGCCCACAGACCCACTTTAATGTTTAAAAGTGCTGTGTCGCTTTAAGTCAGTCTGCAGACAGGTGCTGTAGTGTGTGGGGGCTGTTAAAGGGGAGGGGGCTCTTGTGGACAAGCATAAAATGAGAAGATATGGAAAAACACCTTAAAAGGATTGGGCAAGAAAAAATGATCACACATGGACAGAAAATGTTTGTCTATGTAACATGTAACATATAACATTTCTGATGGAGGGTCCACCACCTGCTTGTCTCCATGGAAATGGCAAAATTGGCAATTTCAGTGTTTCTCTTATCTCATCTCAATACAGCCCAGATGGGCGACACAGATCTGAAGGTTGGTGGTTCATATCCCGCTCTCGACGTTAACATCGTTGGTTGAGTGACTAGATCCTTTGACCCACAGGTTGGTGGTGCAATTCCAGCTCCCACAGATGAATGATGTTGTTGTGTCCTTGGGCAAGAAACTTAACCCATCTCGCTCCCAGTGTCTGCGTACACTGGTGTATGAATGTGTGTGTGAATGGGTGAGTGGTTCCTTGATGTAAAGCACTTTGAGTGCCTTGAAGGTGGAAAAACTCTATATAAAAATGTTACCATTTACCACTTTACCATATACCAATGTATTATAAGCATTTTACAATTTGATTCTGTAGTGAATTTTAGCCTATACTGCTGTTTATGTCAGATGCCCTCCCAGACACATATTTCTATTGGTTTGGGACTGGCACAATGTACTGGTTTGTAACTGTATGGCGCGATTGACGCTATTTTCACACGGTAGATCTAAAAACCACAAAAAAATCTGCAAAAATATAAAAATTTTGAGCAATTTTTACTTTTTACCCACCCATTTTTAACCACCTTTGGCAAAAACAAATCCTTTCTCCTGTCTCCTAAACGCTTCTGTTTTTGGAAGCCTTATGTTATTACTATTTTTATCTGTAATATCTTCTCTAAAGCTGATTTTGTAGTTTACTTTAGTAGAATGAGAGCCAATTTGCCCTTGCTAACTTGTCTAATAAGCCCTTCCTGAATCCCATAATAGTAGATAACAGTTGCCTGGTAACCGAGCCTGGCAGCAGCAGCAGTGGTGTAGATATGATAGGGAACTCGGAGCAAAGAAGGCATTTATTAACAGGGAGCTTTGGGAAAACAAACTATAGTGAAATAGATCGGCCATATCGAGTGTAATATATAGCCACAGATTCTTTGTTTGCTGTGGTTTAGATGGGTTTGGGTTAAGAGCTGGTTCAGGTTTCTATAGCAATATAAACAAACTGTCGCCAGCAATATTCAAGTGACAGAAAAATGGGGATTGTGGTCATCTGAGAGTGGAGAGATCAATACTGCCCTATGAGTTTCACATACACTATAGAGCAAACCTTTTACATAGGGAGGTAGGGTATAGAACGAGGTAAAGGAAGTAGGGATGGGTAATATATGCTAATGCTATGCTAATGCTAAAAGGTGCTAGCCAAACTTAGAAATATATTGTCTAAAAGTGATGCTGAAAAACTATGCATTTGTTACAATATGGTTGGACTACTGGAACTCCCTGCTAACGGCACGCCCTAAAAGCTCTAAAAAGCTTGAAATTCTGCCTGAAATGTTCCACCGTATGGCATTAAACATTGCTATTGGTGATATCATGATGTTTTCATACACTGGAATTGTAAAATATCTAAATCTATCATGTGAATACATTTTGTTTTTTAGATTTGTTTCTATTTTTAATCGAAAGAGTAAACCACTGAAGCAAAATAAGTGGCTGTATGTTTGCACAATTATTGTAAAAAATACCCACAGACTGTATAAAGAAGTGGACTAAGAGAGAGTGATGTCACCCATAGCATTCAGCTCCAGTCAAATGAAGCTCATCGAGGCTAGAGCAGTTATAGGGGCCAATTTGGAGCCGAGTTCCATATTTGGAATTCTGACCAGGAATATCATAGCAACCAAAGAGTCAATCCGGAGCGAGGCTGTTGAAGGTAACGTTTCTTCCCACGCGCACCGCTGGTTTAGCAGGGAGCAGGCCTTAGCAATGCTGTCAATCAAACCTGTTGTTAACGCTAGCGGGAGGGACTTCAGGGAAAGAAGGCGCCTGATTTGTCTGTTGTTAATGTTCATATCTTGAGTTACAGACACAATAGTGAAATAAAAATACCAGGATCATGTAGAGCGGGTTAAAACGAAGATTTTAAGACTAAAATGACGAGCCTGACAGCATCAGTTACAGAGAGAGGGGTGACAGTTTTTAAATGGAAAGTGAATTGGAGTCGATGGAGTCAGAAGCGCGCGCATGCTCACTTCCTCTTTCTTTTTTTATTGTAATTTAATTTATGAGCTTAACTAAAGTTTAACTTCTACTTGTGGGTCTTGCAAAGGACTTGATAATATCGATATACCCAAATATCGTTAATCGGCTATGACAAAGATCGAATATCGTAATCTGTTGGTTGTGGCATATCCATATCGAACCATGCCTAAAAGGAAGTCTTGGTTAGAGTGGTTTGTGATACGGAGGCAGTGCATCTATAGTGGTAATTACAGAACACATTTTGGCAGTTAGGAAATGTCAAATCAATGAGCATTGTTTCGGTTTAATATGAGCAAGTCTTTGTGTAGTGTGCAGTGAACCAGCTACAGGGAACAGCACCAGACAAGAATTACTAAAACCTCTGCTACCATATTAAGCTATATTTTCAAATTTCAATAGAATTTTGAAAAGTATTTTGTTAAAAGCAGAACATGAAATGACTACGAACGAGCTGATGTCTTTTGGGGACACTTGAGACATAAAAAACTCAAACTATAATTTCCTAAGAGATACAAATTGATTCCCAACTTGTCATTTTAACATTTTTGCAAAGCATCCAAAATTCAACGCCTCCCACGAAAACTGGACGCTAATGCTAATCTAATGCTCATTTATTTTGCTACTTGAAAACGGCACTTTGCAAGTTATCACAGATTGTATCCCAAACATGAAGACTTGTTTTGATTCTTGGGTTATTTGTTCCACTTACCTAACTTATTCCAGTGTGTGTCAAATTCCTAAACTAGATTAGAAAACAACTGGGCAACATAATAAGGCGTTTCTTCATAAAGCAGCCCGTAAAGGTTCAGATGTTTAAAAAGTATAGCTAAAAAGTGATTCTACACTTTTTTGTATTTGATTATGTAGTGATTTTTAGCCTATACTGACGTTTATGTCAGATGCCCTTCCAGATTCATACTGTTCAGTTTATCTTTGTTTGGGACTGGCGCAATGTATGTTACTGTTATTAATATTACCACTATTTTTAGCCAAGTATCAAAAGCCACCTACTGAAACTGGACACTAAACGATTTTAGAGTGAATGTGAACTGGAGAAGCTGGAGGAAGTGTCTGGGGTGAGGGAAGTTTGGGAGTCCCTGCTTAGACTGCTTCCCCCGCGACGTCGCACCATGTAAGCAGAAGAAAATGGATGGATGTTTCAATTTGTCGACAAGTCAAATGATTATTTCTATTGTACACTTCAGAGACGTTTGACTGGGTCCATGAGAACAAGATGAGATTGAACATAATTCCTAATATATACATTTTGCTATTTTGGTGTCACATTTTAAAATTTATTTCATTTAATATTTTTGTTGCCATTCTAGTACTGATTTACTACTACACTACTATAAGAGATGTAACTCACCAATACTAGACATCAACTTATATGGGGTTTTCCATGGCCGATGCCGATAGTTCAGGGATATTTTAGGGCTGATATGTAGGGTTAATTTTGATTATTTTTGCCAAATTATGTCATTTAAATTTACTACATCTATTTAGGCAGCAGAACAGCCAAAACAAAATATTGGCCTGTGCTGAAGATTTATGGCTGATATCCTATTCGCCACAAAGTACAAATATCGGCCCAATACATCAGCCAGCAGATATATCGGGCAAATTCTACCCAATACATAACAACTTTTTTGTTCAATCTAAATGGAAAAAAAATTGGAAAAAATCCATCCATTTGTGCACATCTTGAGGCAATTTTGTCTCTGCATAAGATCTTGTCTCGTCCCAAACCAAATAAAGGTTCAAATATGGTGACTGAGGAATTCCTAATGTTCCAAAGTGTAATATTGGTCAAAATCCAAAACTGTTAATTCTTTTTTGACATTCTGATTTTAAAATGCTACAGTCTTTTCACATGCATTTTATAGTCCAGATAACGATTACATTGAAATATACGACATCATCAAAATATGACAACTATGAGTATTTTCTATATTCGATTCATCATGATTAGTTCATTAATCGCTGCAGCCTACTTCAAAGATACTGTCGTTCTTGGACCAGTTGGGCCGTACACATTTAGCATTTGCATTCCACTGACAATAGACGGTTGATGGTAGATTTAAAGTGGGCCAGTGGTGTGGTTGGTTTGCCCATTTTAGGAGCAGGAATCTGAGTCTAAGCAGCAGTAACGGCCTAACGAGGGGAGATCTGAAGAACCGAAACAGATGGAGCGGCCACAGTCACATGAAGCCTGGACTGCTCTCAGCTTTGGAAGATCAACAGACTGCAGACACATATTTACCCAAAGATCAAAACAAAGACCCAGGAAGTTGTGCAGAAATTACAAAGCGTCTGGACTATTCTTACATCAGACTATAATGGTGATGAGGATTAACTAAATGTATTGAAAACTATAACAAGCATTTGTAAGAAATCCTGTGATCTTTACTTACATACCAGCTGTCAGTCAACTGTTCAAACTGTTTATATTTAAGCTTTAAATCTATTTTCATGGAGACAAGTGAGTGATGCCATCAGTCGCAGTTACAGGTTAGATCTGTGGAGAGGCGACTGCACTCACAGAAAAAAAAAAAAATCATGTTTTTCAGGGTTTTCTGAGCAATAGAACTACTTGTAATTAAATAAAAGCAAGATAGCTATGGTCTTATTAAGTCCAGACAGAGCAATAACATTTCCATGGAGACAAGCGAGTAAGGCCACCAGTCGAAGTTACGGGTCAGATCTGTGGAGAGGTGATCTCGCTCTCAGAAAAAATGCATGGTATTTTGAGCAATAAAAACACTTGTAATTGGATAAATGCAAGATAGCTATGGTCTCATGCTGTGCTGAATTCCAGCCATGGAAACAACAAGTGACATTGGTTGTCGAAGCTCCAGGTCAGATCTGGGGAGAAAAACTGCACGTTTTTCTATGTGTGTTTGAGCAACAAAAACATTTGTTATTGAATAAACTTAAGATAACTATAGTCATGTTGTGGTAAATTCCAGGCAGAGCAATAACATTTCCATGGAGACAATTGAGTGACGCCACCAGTCGAAGTTACAAGTCAGATCTGTGGAGAGGTGCTCACAAAAAAAAAAAATGAATGAAGTTTTTTTATGTGTTTTAGAGCAATATAAACAATTGTAATTGGATATGCAAAATAGCTCAGTTTAATGCCATGGTTTGGGAATCATATCCATGGAGACAAGCAGGTGGCAGAGCCTCCACCAGAAAAGTTGTGCCTTTAAAACCAGTACAACCTCACAGCAGACCAGCAATCACCATTTTGTGTGCTGCGCTAGAACCAACCCCCAAATCCTTCAGGGCTGTTTATTTTACCGATATAAAAATCCACTTATTAAAAGCTGGAGTTTAGGTTGAAAAAAGTGACACATGAAAAATACCACAGGACTGGAGGCAGAGACACAGCATTTGTCTTTGCCCTATTTTTCACTTAAGCACTGGCAGCATTTCCTACAATTATTCTTCCATTTATTTACCCCATCGCCCCGTCAGCCGCCCTATTAGAGACGCCATCGTGTCTTTGAAAAGGCACTTTGAAGTCTGGAAGTCAAATGCACAAACCTAGAGACCTATTTGAGCTGCTGTCTTCGAAGTCATAGCTAGTGTTGTCACGATACTCAAACTCGATTTTGATACTAAGGAA
>KN473676.1:0-10508 GCA_000787095.1 Periophthalmodon schlosseri
TGTGTCCGAATGTCCACTCTAGCCCCTGAAAAAAAGTCTAAAGGCTAAAAGTTGATTTGTGTCATAAATAATGATCAGACTGGACTGGCTCAAGTCTTTATGGACTAATAATAATCAGACGAGTTTGTGTCAAACTGGATCTCACATAAACAGACTGGATTTTTACATTTTTTTATTTGAGATGTGGAAATTCTCGCTCTGTTCACAGCTCGAGCTAAAGCGGCTAACGCTAGCACCTTTACACCGTAACAGTTTATTTAAAGTGTTTTATTCATAATCAGATCCACAGTGAGATAAACCAGAGCTTCTGCTTCATTCAGTCGTGTCGTGTCCGGTTAAAGTCCTGTCTCTGTCCACTGGGGTTTTCACGACTCTCCCAGTGCATCATGGTCTATACTGACCGCTCTAGTGACCACTGATGCCCACTACTTTTCAAGATGCTTTGTGTTTTTGTTGCCTTTGTTCACTACTTTTTCACTAACTGGACATTCGGACGGCACTAAAAACGTGTGACCCCTAAAGAGCGCCCCCCGTAGGTGACAGTGTGGACTTACGTTGAAAGTGGCTTTGACGTAGGTGTGGACAGACGCCGTGGAGGAGCCCAGGACGTCGGGGGTCATCAGGGGGTTGGAGGACAGCTGAGAGTCGTCCTGGAGCCAAGGGTTGTACCTCAGACCACACATCTTAATGCGTTTGTTTGGGTCCACGGTCAACAGCTCTGGACATGAGAGAAACAGTGAAAATATCTGTGGAAAAATTAGGTCAAAGGTGGAAACGAGATACAGCCGTGTCACTTATGGCTGTGTTATTCTTACATGTGCATTTAATGAAGTTAAATGTTCCAACACTTAAACCATTTTAAACTAAACTGAGGCTTGGTCACTGCTCTGTGATTAGTCTGTAGATAAAATGAGTTCTCACATCGGCCTCTTTCATATAAATGGTAAAATAGCCAGTGTTTTGAACGGCTCTTTGTGGGATTCGAATCTTTTGGATCCGTTCTCTTCAAAGGTGCCGAAAGTCCCATCACTAGAGTAAAGTTTATTACCAGAGCCCACAGTATTCATCTCTAGAGCTGTGTGTGAGCCACAGACTGTTTATATAAATGGACATATCTAACCTGCCGCCGCCGCGTTCCAAACAGGAAGTGATCACGGTGAGCTTCTGGCTCCAGTTCACTTTCTGTGTAAAAACTGTGTCCTCTCTCTGTAACTGCTGCTGTCAGACTCGTCATTTTGCTTTTAAAATGTTTGTATTAACCCTCTACATGATCCTGCGGTTTTTATTTCGCTATTCTGTCCGTAAATCAAGCGAAGCTCATCGAGGCTAGAGCAGTTATAGCGGCTGTGGGTGACGTCACGCTCACTCACTCCACTTCCTCATCGAGGTAGAGCAGTTATAGCGGCTGTGGGTGACGTCACGCTCACTCACTCCACTTCTTTACACAGTCTGTGGTGTGTGTACCTTGGATCAGGTCTTTCGCCTGCTGGGACACGCCCATCCAGGCCTCGCCCTCGAAGGAGAAGTCTCCATGTTTGATTTTCTTCATGATTTCCTCTGCGCTGGTGTGAGTCAGGCTCTTCTCCTGACACTGGAACGGCACCTGCCCCGAAAGCATCGTGTACTACAAACAGACAACAGGCCAAAGTCAGTCAGGGAGGAGGGAATGTGTGAGGAAAGAGGTGCAGTTTGCAGTTTAGATTTGATATTTATGTTTAAAAAGTAGGATTCTGTGCAGCGGCCACATTGTAAACAACTCCAGGAGCATCAACATTTGCGAGGAGAAAAAGTAATGCAAGAATCACATGCATTTCAGAACATGTTTGTAAGGTCTAAACTAGAGCTAGTCCTGTTACGATAACACATTTAGAAGTCCAATATTTTGCTGAAGTAAAAAACCAAACCATGAAGCAGAATTATCCCCTAAAAACTACACTACATAAACAATATTCAAAAACATGAGCTGAAATAACTAAATAGCAGAATCCACCCATTTCTCTTCCACTTATCCAGGGCCGGGCCGCGGGGGCAGCAGTCTAAGCAGGGACCCCCAGACTTCCTCCTAATGCTGAAGGCATTAAGTCATTAGTTTGTGAGTCATAGAAGTTATTTATTCAACTTTCTACAGCTCAAATGATCATACTGCAAAAAAATAACCAAAATATTCCACTACTGCAAAGAAAAAGTCCCCACGATTAATACTGACCCCAGAAAAAGGTTCCTTCCATCATATATACAACACGTGGACATAGTCATTATCGAGACGGGCCTAAACTACAGTAACAAGAAGGTTTAAAAAGACAGGATACTTTCTTCATTGCAGACATTCTACTAAACATTAAGATTTGATTTGCAATTCATGTTTTAGGCTGTGTTCAGACCACAGACTGTTTAAAGACGTGACTGAGTGAGTGACGTCACCACAGCGTTCGGCTCCAGATGAAGCTCACCGAGGCCAGAGCAGTTATAGGGACAATTTGGAGCAGAGTTGAATATTAAGAATTCCGACCGCGAGTATCATAGCAACCAAAGAGCCAATCCGGAGCGAGGCTGCTGAAGGTAACGCCCCTTCCCGTCCGCACCGCTGGTTTAGCAGAGAGCAGACACTTAGCAACGCTGTCAACCAAACCTGTTGCTAACGCTGACGGGAGCGACCTCGGGGAAAGAAGGTCCTGATTTGTCTGTTATTAATGTTCATATGTTGATTTATGAACAAAATGGTGAAATAAAAACCCCAGGATCATGTAGAGGGTTAATACGAACATTTAAGACCAACATGAGTCTGACAGCAGCAGGTACAGAGAGAGGGGCGGAGTTTAACACAGGAAGTGAACTGGAGCCGTTTAACACAGAAAGTGAATTGGAGCCAGAGTCGATGGAGCTGGAAGTGCACCATGATCACTTCCTGTTTGGAACGCGGTGGCTAACAGGTTAGCTATGTTCATTTATATAAAGAGTCTGTGGTTCATATTTGTACACACAACACACAGAATTACATGTACTGGAGGAGACAACAGGAAAAATCAAAATAGAAGAAATTTGGGAGAAAAATTATGAATTATGAATTTCTGCTCAATATTCAGTTCACATTGTGCAAAACTGGGCCAAAAACTAGGACCAAATCCGAACCAAAATCTGGACTAGACCAGGACTAAGTCAAGTCATAAGAACTAAACCAGGATCAATCCAGGACCATTGAAATCAAAATTATCTCAGGAGCAGTAACATTCGAGAAGAAAGAAGAAAGAAACAAACTGCTAAACTAATACAAGAATATCAGAATTTCAAAACAGGTCTAAACTTTAGGGTCAGCAGGTCCATAGAAAGGTTTTTTGTTTCAACCAAAATAAAAGACTATTTGAAGGTCGATAGAGCATTTTTTTAAGCTTAATATTTTCCTCTGCAAGTCACAAAACAATACCGTCTTATAATATATTTACACTATTTACTGACCTGCAGGTTTGGCGCCACAATCCTGAACGTTTCTTTATTTTTGTTCAAATGCATCAGTTCCGTGTTATGAAAAAATGGAACCCTGAACTAACCTCCCAAATGCAAACGGCAACAACAGTTCACTTTCACACAGGAGCGAGTGCACGAGGGAGTCTTAATATTGAGCTACGCAGTCAGGAAATGGACATGGATCTAAACATGGAAATTGGGGAATTAATACACCACAATTTAACCCCCAAAGTCCCAGAGTTCGAGAGCTCAAGAACCCTCAAGAACAACGCCATTTTGAGGGTCGAAAACCTCATGGCCAAGCTCGAAGGAAGAGATGTGAAAGAGCGATTTAGCACGTTAAAATCTGCATTGGAGAAGGCTATGAAAGTAAACCAAGAACTCCAAGACGAGCTGACGGATTTACGTGCGAAACAAAGCCCTAGACTGAAAGATGTGCTCACAGAAACGAAACACGTGAAGGAACTTTTGCAAGACACGGTTGCAAATTTTCCAAAACGTTATGCTGATTTAGAAGCAGAAAAAACTCAAATCAGAGACGACATCGAGGTGCTTCAAACCCAAAGAAACGAAAGGGACCAGAAACTTGAACCAATCCGACTGCTTGAAAATGAAGTAACAACATTAAGAAGGCAAAAAGGAATTCTGGCTGAGGAATACCGCGACTTGCAATCAAAACTATCCAGTGAAGACTTGCAAAGATGTTACGCTGGGTTAAAATCTGAACGAGATCAGATCAGGCAGGAGAACTTTAAAATACAAGACGACATCGCCGCAGTAAATCTCAAAATTGCCAAAGAGTCGGGTTGGAAGAACAAATGCCAAGTGATGGAACTGGAAAAGAAGGCTGTTAAAAGTGAAAATGAGAAGTTGAGGAAGCACATGTCCCAATTAACTACGGAATATGAAGAGGAATCTGTAAGGGCCCTCGGATACAAGGAAAGAGTCCAGAGGCACGAAGAACTCAAGATTCAGAACGAAAAACTACAGCAAGAGATCGGCACAATGCAGCTCAGATTATCAAACTGCAAAGCCATGAAGGACACCTATGGGCACATTAACAAAAAGGACGCAGAGATCAAAAATTTAAACAAAAAACTGGAGAAGGAAAAACTCTCTCTTGAGAAAAAAGTTTCTAATCTGAAAAAACCCGAGGAGGAGCTTCAGAACTTAACACGCAACGTGGACGACTTGAGACAGCACAACTTGAGCTTGCACCAAGAAATCCAGGAGTTAAACCAAGAAATCGTGACTGGGAAATACCTTAAAGTCCATCTGAAAACGCTGGAACACGAGAGGAAGGCGCTGATGGAAAGAAACAAAAAGCTGAAGATGGATGTTGTGACGTTGGGGAGGTTAAAGAAGAAACAAGAGTTGATACTTTATAACTTTCTAGAGACTGAAAAACTGAACCAAACCATGCGGCGAAAGAACGAACAGGTGCAGGGAACGTTTGAGGAACTGTACGAGGAAACGCAAATCCGGAAAGTGGTGGATATGGTTCATGAGACGAGGACGGAGCAGACGGAGGAACTGGAGAGACTTTATGAGCAGAAAAAAATGGCGGTCGCTCAGATGGTTCGAGTCAATACAGAGACTTTGACTTTGACGCCAAGTTCTGAAGAAGGACGCACACAGACTCATCAAGCCTCAGAAGCCAAGTAGGACCTGGATTTGAGACCGCTGGGAATTCCAGGCATAACCGCGGGAAGTAGGGACCTGGGGGTGTGAGAGCGCCCCCTGCTAGATTCCCAGGGAACCTGAAGAAGGCCCTTCGGCTGCTGGATCTGCCCTGAGCAAAACTAGATCTATTCCTGACAGAGATAAGATCAAAATAAACAAATACTCATTTTATATTTAAATATTTATATTATTTACATTTTTTACTGAATCGTTTCTACCATAAACTGTTTGCCTGAAGGTTAAACTGTGGGTAAACTAAACCTGAATGCGATGCCGCCATAGTCTGTATAAAGAAGTGGACTAAGTGAGTGTGACGTCACCCACAGCGTCCGGCTCCAACCAAATGAAGCTCATCGAGGCCAGAGCAGCTATAGCGGCGAATTTGCAGGAACTCCAACCGCAGCCAAAGAGCCAATCTGGAGCGAGGCTGTTGAAGGTAACGCCCCTTCCCGCCCGCACCACTGGTTTAGCAGAGAGCAGGCGCTTAATAACGCTGTCAATCAAACCTTGACGCTAACGGGTCAATTAAGAATCATTAATAAAATTTTTAAAAAAGAAATCCTTTGTCTGTCCAGAAAGATGGATTCGTGTGATATTTGAGAGGTCACACACTAAAACTCACCCGGCTTCCACTGTTGTGATTGGGCCAGGCCACCAGTGGGTCTGACCAATCACAGCACAGCATTGTGATTTGGGGGTGGAGCCAAAGGTGAAGCTGGAACTATATAAGTTATAAGCTGTATAAGCTGGGGTCAGTATTTTTTTGCAGCTCATGATTTTTAACAATATTGTAGATTTAGGACTTTAGGATTTTTTCACATGTAGAGAGCGAGTTTCATTATTTGTTACACTGACACATGACGCCTACTTGAGTGCATGTGCGTGTGTGTGTGCGTGTGCGTGTGCGTGTGCGTGTGCGTGTGCGTGTGTGTGTGTGTGTGTGTGTGTGCGTGCGCGTGTGTGTGCGTGTGTGCGTGTGTTTGTGTGCGTGTGCGTGTGTCACTTCACCGACCTTGCGTTAGAACTGAGCAGGAAGCACTATTAAGAATGATTCAGGCTTAGTAAGTGCTTAATTAACCCTATTAACCCTAACCTACATAAAGACCTACAGACCAACAGATCAGTCGGTCGATATACCAGGCCGATATTTGTCCTTTTAGCGTATCTGATATCGGCCTTAAATCTCCAGCGCAGGCCGATATTTTGTTTTGATCGATTTGCTGCCTAGAACATACACACAACGCTTTATATGAACACTTTAATATGAATAAACGCACTAAATGTAATCCACAGCTCTCTTACAGGTTTATGGTAAAAAAAAAAATGGCTGTGGGTGAGTTTTTAGTAAATTAAGATGATATAATCTGGGGGAAATAACCCATCGATCTCTAATTCAAATCCATAACATTTTTAAACCGTCAGCAGCTTTAATAATTATCATGATATAAAGTTATAATCTCAGAATTATTTTGGCCATGATCACATGACACCAAATTTCAATATCGCCGCCTGCTACTACTGGTAAAATGTGCTGCTCTAGTGTGACGTGCAGCTGTCCACAGGGGGCGCCAACAGCATGAGGCGCTTTGTTGTGATGATGTTTATGGCGACGTCAGCTCCCATTGGACACCGCAGTTTTCAAACTGCATCAGCGGATTTGTTTCTTTTATGAAGTGGTTTTAGATGAATATTGTGATTTAAAATGTGTAAATTATAACATAATGATCCACAGAGTCACCGATTAGAACTATAGACACACAAGAAGAACAGGACTGGTTTAATTATAATCCCCAAACTCCTAACTCTGTGTTAAGGTGGAGTCCTTCTCCAGATGAGAAACACTGTTTTGGCTGGTTCTAGTTTTACCAGTTAAAAATCATTCATTAAATAAAATAAACAAAAAAAATCCTTGTCTGTCCATCAATCAAACTAAAACTCGCCCGGCCTCCACTGTTGTGATTGGGCCACCACTGGTTCAGACCAATCACAGCGCAGCATTGTGATCTGGGGGTGGAGCCAAAGGTGAAACGCCAAAACAAACCAAAACAAAAATGGCGACGCCGACAGACGAACTTGAGCCTATTTACGCAGAAATCCAGACTGGAAGCGCATTTGTGGAGGGAAAGATGTCACTTTTCTCTCAACTGGATTTAACTAAAGTTTGATTTCTTGGCTTGTTCTGCCGTTGTGATGCTTCGACCAATCAGATTCAAGTATTTGTCCCAACATTCCGCCTCCAGATAAATGTGTAGAACTGAAGTCAGAGTAACACACAACCGGCAAGATGGATTCGTGTGATATTTGAGAGTTCACAAACTAAAACTCACCCGGCCTCCGCTGTCGTGACTGGGCCGGGCCACCGGTGGGTCAGACCAATCGCAGCGCGGCATTGTGATTTGGGGGCGGAGCCAAAGGTGAAAAAACAAATCGAATAACCTTACAGATGGTAGCTTTAAACCAAAAATCACAATTCAAATCCTAATTACAATACTTGTCAGATAAATCGAGTTATTTCCCAAATGCTGAGCTCTTGGGCCATGTGCTTGTCGTAGCTTTTGTTGTTATTTCCAAAGACCATTTCGCGGCCCGTCTCTCGGCCCATTATTACACAAATGGGCCATAATAAACGGCTATGACAGGAGAGCTCTTGACCCTTCACGCCTGCCCACGTTCGCGGCGTTTTTTTTTGTAGATCACGGTCAAATTTTGAATGGAGTCGATGAAGTGGGTTTAAATGATCTGAACAGGCCGCTCGCTCTCACCTTCACCCTCGTCTTCATCACAATGACACGAGTGGGTCTGGTTACGCCGCGGTGCAGGTTACACTGGTAGTACTGCGTTTGTTTCATTCATGGGTAATTCCTCTCTTTGAGTCTTTGTTAAAGGTGCACTGTGTAACTTTTCTGTTGATGCCATTAAACGTTTCTATCGTGCGTTTATTCGCTTTCACGTGTTTTGATCACTGAAATAATACTTTGAAAACGTGGGGTCGCCTCTCCACAGACCTGACTTACAACTTGGCCTGACTGTGTTTAAGTTTAAAGCCATATTGTGGAATATTGCAGGCAGAGCACTAACATCTCCATAGAGACAAGCTGGCTGCAAACACTCAGCCAAAAATGGGGACACAGGGAGGGCATCTGACACACACAGAGGGCATCTGACACACAGGGAGGGCATCTGACACACAGGGAGGGCCTCTCTCAGCCCCTCTCTTTCTCTCTCTCTGCCTCTCTCTCTTTCCCCCTCTCTTTCTCTCTGTCTCTCTCTCTCTGCCACCCCCCCCTCCTCTGACTCTCTCCCTCTGCCTCTTTCTGGCTCGGGTTCTCATCCTCCCTTTTCCCTGCTCTGTTTAACGACGCTGATTGTTTTGCGATGCGTGTTCCCTTAGCAAAACAATATTAGCATACCACCTTCTCTCCTTCTCTCTCTCTCTCCATCTCCCTTTCTCCTTTGCTCTCCCTCTCTTTTTTTCTAAGGTACATTTTTATATAGCGCTTTTCCACCTTCAAGTCACTCAAAACGCTTTACGTCAAGGAACCACTCGCTCATTCACACACACGTTCACACACCAGTGTACGCAGACACTGGGGGTGAGGCGGGGTTAAGTGTCTTGCCCAAGGACACAACAATTTGACCGCTGAACGAATTATGCTTATCTCCCTCTCTTTCTCTCTGTCTCTCTCTCGCTCTTCCTGTTTCTTTCTCTGCCTTTCTTTCTCTCTCTCTGCCCCTCTCTCTCTTTCTCCCTCTTTCTCTGCCTCTCTCTCTCTCTCTCTCCCTCTGCCTCTCTCTCGCTCTTCCTTGTGTTTCTCTCCTCTCCCCCTCTCTCCCTTCCTCTCTCTCTCCCTCTCTATCTCTCTCTCTGCCCCCCCGCCCCTCTCCCTCTTTCTCTGCCTCTCTCTCCCTCTGCCTCTCTCGCTCTTCCTTGTGTTTCTCTCCTCTCCCCCTCTCTCCCTTCCTCTCTCTCTACCTCTCTCCCTCTACCCTACACCTTCTCTCCTCTTTTTCTCCTCTGTGTCCCTTTCTTGTCTCCCTCTGTTTCTCTATCCCTCCATCTCTTTGTGACCCAGTGAACACAGCTTGTCAGGAGCCATTTCATCAGTTGTACACAAGAAAAACACTACTCATGTTTGACCCCAGGGGGCGACGACGCAGAACAACACTTGTGCACCAATTTATAAGGATGACTGGGTCTGACAGTGAAGAAGTCCCAGCCACGGCACTAACCGACCGCCGCGTTTGCGTTAGAGGCGGGGCTGTCAAAAGCATCGAAAACCAGAGACTAACCGATACCAAAACAAGTATCGAAACTAGATCCTCATTTTTCGCATGTATCGATACTAAAAAAGTCCCTTCACCGACCTCGCTCTGGATTGGCTCTTTGGTTGCTATGAGACTCGCGGTCGTAATTCCAAATATGGAACTCGTCTCCAAATCGCCCCTGTAACTGCTCTGGCCTCGATGAGCTTCGTTTGGAGCCGAACGCTGTGGTGACGTCACACTCACTCAGTCACTTCTTTACACAGATCCTTATAATCAAAATTTAAAAAAAAAAATCAACTAATACAAGTTTTGATCGACTGAGGCGCCGATTAATCACCTAAACGAAGCCCTGGTTTCTTCTCGTCTTGCGCAGCCTGACTCAGACATATACAAACAAAGTGGCTGATTGCAGAACATATCTGAACCATGTGGAGCTGCTGATTAAATTATATCCAGTGAAAGGCAGTGTTTTTTCAAAGGGTTTATTTTTCTTTATCAATAATCAGGTCATTGGCCTTTTGAAACTCTCGGTGAGCCCATGGAGCCTCTTTCACTGCAGTCACAAACATGGAGGAGACTGAATGGGACTAATCAGAAATGGGTTTGAACATCTGATTTCCAAAAGGTAATGGGAACCAAAAATCTTCATATTAAAATTACATGTTTTAGGCCGTGTTCCAAGAGGGAATATAAAATGGATGGAGCAGAAAACTGGGCATCCGAGCTTAAAATGCCAATTAAAAATATGTGTAGGCAGAATACAACTTGTATCTTTAAGTTAAGTTTTTAGTTTTTGTCTGGGAAAAATATTGCGCTGTTGAAAATCCTGTCAAAATGTGGTGTAATAACTTAAATAACTTAACTTAAATAAAAAAATGAATTGAAATTAAAGGCGTTGTACCTGATTTTTTCATGCAGTAAACTAAAATTAATTTTGCCCTATGCCACGGCTCGTCTTGGCTGCCCCCTTGTGGCAGTGTGTTTAATTGTTTTGGTCTATGCAGGTGGGGCAGTGTGTGCGTCAAGGGCCCGACGCACAGCACCTGTATAAGAACCGCCTACAGCCACCACCTCCTGCTGGTTCACTCCACTCCCAG
>KN473677.1:0-11835 GCA_000787095.1 Periophthalmodon schlosseri
ATAATAATAATAATAATAAAATAATTGAATATTTCCCATATTCCGTAAAGAGTGCTTAAAAATATTACGCTATATTCTGATCTATGTTATAATGTTGTTTTCTAATCAAAAACATTCCTGGAGTTGTGTTTTATTTCATTCACACATGTTTAAACACAAATCCTGCATATTTAGGCTATGTTCTTCTCTCAAACAGAAAATACCCTGTGCCACCTTGTGATGTCAGGAAGTGCTCCACTGTGTTTTTTGACTCCATACACCTTAACTAGAATCATTTGGATGATTTCAGCTCAGGAATTGCCAGTCTCTACTGAACTTAAGGTAGCTGTTAACTTGAAAACTACGACTACATCACATCACAGAGCAGAAAAGAGCATTTTGAGCTTTGGAGATGTAGACAGACTAATAATAAAGGATTACTCAAACGTGTGAATGAAACAAAACACAACTCTGGGTAATAGCGTTATAACAGGGCTTAAAGCTCATAAGAGTCCATTTTGTGTAATATACAACTTTTAATGACAATATCTCAAAAGAAAATTCTATCAACTGGACACTGAATACGTTTGTAAGCTACATGGATGAGTGTCCATGTAGCTTCTTCAGTTCTGATAGGGTTCCCTAAGTCACAGCCTTATATCTGTCTGAAGGAGGGAGCTAACTACACTGAAACTAGCATATCCTAGTTGTTTACATTACATTTTACGCCCCAGTGAAAGTTGTCTCAGGTCAAATGGGGTTAACACCATTTCACCTCTTTATTTCTCTCTTTAGTCACTTCTAATACCCCTATACTGTAACAAATACCCTTTAATCCTTACATGTTTTCCCCACCAGAGGGAGCAGTTGTCTCACATACGATGCACTGCTACATTCTGTTATAATATGCATGTATTCAGCTCCAGACTGCTCCTGCTTATCCCTTCGGCTGATACACTCTGTTACATGTGTGATCAGGTCCAGATTGCTCCCTGCTCATCCCTTTGACTGATACACTCTGTTATATTAGATCCGTTTGTTTGTTCTCCGGTCCAGACTGCTCCCTGCAAGTCCCTTCGGCTGATACATTTTGTTATATTCATGTTCAGGTCCAGACTGATCCTGTTAGTCCCTTCGGCTGATACATTCTGTTACATGTGTTTGTGTGCAGGTCCAGACTGCTCCCTGCCCGTCCCCTCAGCTAATGCATTCTGGGAGCTGCCCAGTGTTAAGCCCTTTCCCCAGTCCCTTGGCCGGGCGTCCCATCAGGCCGTGCTGCACCAGGGGCTCATGTGGGTGGTCGGGGGGTACTCCTTCAACTACTCCAACTACCACATGCTCCTCAAGTAAGACACTGACTTTTGTCCCTTTTGTGACATTTTATGTGCTGCAGCCATTCAGACTTTTGTCTGTCGGGTGAAATTATTTAGTTAATATACAATTATTAAGGCGAGACATTACAGGTAAATCTCATTGTTTTTTTAGTTGTAGTTGTAGTTTCAGTTTGCTCTCTCCACCTACAAGCTCTCATCAACATTGTCCACTCTGCACTGAAGATGTTTTATTATTTTATTTAATCCACTTGCCTCCATAGATTTATATGGGGCATTGTAACTTCAAAGGCATTTTTCTCCCATAAGGACATAAAGATCACCCCTTAAAGTAACACCTACATACACCAAACTTTACAGTCTTGTGCTTAATCAGATTTTCATAACTTATTCTATGCCTAATTTGTAAAAGTTATAACTCATGGCTTTGTCCATTTTTCAGATCTATGTGTCCCAAATATGTGACATTTTGGACATTATTGTATACATTTCCGCGCACTTAAATGATCACAATAATATTAATAATAATCAGTTTGAATAATCATGTGTCACCACTGTTCTGTGGTCTGGTATCAGGTGTCAGGGCTCTCAGACCTAACACCAGAGCCTCTGTCAGTGCAGGGGACTGTGGCGCTCCAAAGTCCCGAACATCTTTTGGACAGTACAGCTTCTCCTCCAATGGACCAGGACTGTAGAACGCTCTTCACCAACCTCAAACTGCAGACTGACTATAACACCTTTAACAGGCATTTGAAACTTTGTCTGGAATCAGGGCAGAGCTGTAAACATGATAATGCTGTATAAACTTGTATTAATGTTCTACACCTTTAGCTCATTTTATATTTTCTAAAAGCTCCAATGGAAGTGTTGAAAAATAGCTTTTCTTGCTATAACACTTGAAACAATGCATCTGGTTTGCCCAGTGTAATGCTATGTCTATATTAAATAAATAAATACATTTTTTATACATAAAATGCCATATTTATATTATGAAAACATACGTGATGTCATGAAAAAAAAATTGAAATACATCTTAGATTTGTGTGTGAGTAAGTGTAAAATATACTTTCAATTAATGCTTTAATGTTGTTCTGTGCATTGTAAGTTATTTGTGTATTTTATTTGTGTGTATTTGTCCCTGTGTGTAGTTATGATCTGGACAGCAGTAGATGGGACATGGTAGCGGTGGGCTCTGGTCCTCTGTACAGATATGGACACTCTCTGGCTCTACACCAGGTACAGCTCTTTACTGTTGGATCTTTTGATGTTTATGCGTCAGTGTTTTACCTGCCATGACCTCGTTTTCTCCTGTACCAAAAGTGCTTGTTCCCTTCTATCAAAATCTCTCCTCTCCTTTGATTCTCTTGGTCCAACTGCATGCATCAGTCACACACGCTCCCCTTCTACCCCCACACAACATAATACAATACTTTATTTACTTACTTATTGCTTTACTTACAAAATGTACTAGTAAAGTAGAAACACCCCAACAGCACTGCGCTGGCCTCCTCCTGCAGTGCTGTGAAATATGTTTATTGAATAAACCTACAGAGTAATTACACTCGGTGTAGCCTGGCCTGTATAAACAAATATATTGCTATCTGAATTGTCTAAAAAAAACAACAGCCACAAACAACATATAAATTTACAAGAATGCTCTTCAGTATGAACTAATCTTTTTCTGCGGAGACAAGCAGGTTACACCTCCTAGCCAAGTTATGAGTCAGATCTGTGGAGAGGTAACCTTGCTCACAGTAAGAATGCATGTTTTCCATGGTATTATTTAGCAATTAAAATACCTGGAACTGAATAAATGCAAGATACATACGTAATGCCTTACTGTAATGCCATACTGTGGAACATTCAAGACAAAGCAATAACATCTCCATAAAAACAGCCTATGGTGGTCCCTCCGCCTTCAAGTAAAAGTAAAAGTATCACATGAAAAAATCTACTTAAGTAAAAGTATCAAAGTACCTGTTAAAAAATGTACTTAAAGAGTAAAAAGTAGAAGTTGATTTTGAGATCTGTAATAAAGCTTCAAATGTAGTGATTTTGATTCAACAGAAACAATTGAATCAGTGTTTTAGATTTTTTTAAATTTTTTTTCTGGCTGGTTTTATTTGTAAATTTTTGTTTGCTCAAATTATGAAATTGCTAAAACATAAACCCAAAATGAGGTGGAGTAGAAAGTACAGATACCTGCTCTTTAATGTAGTAAAGTAAAGGTGAAAGAGTCCAAATTTACTTAAGTAAAGTACAGATACCTCAAATTTTTACTTAAGTACAGTTCTTTACTATTTTTACTTTGATTTGTTCCACCACTAGCTATTTTAAACTACAGCATTTCCTTTTGTCAGTATGGGTAACATATGGTTGCTAATGCTAACTGATCCATCACATACAGGTACATGTATTATACTTAAGCACTGATTAGCCATAATTATACTGGAGCATTGACTCCGAATAACTACATGTGTGAACCATCTGCTCATCACATTCATTATAAAGTTGTTGGATTGTCGTAAAAGTTGGCTCAGATCAATAGGTTTTATGGGAGCTATAATTCCTATGGTCGTAAACGTGTGCTAATGAGTTATGGATTCTTGTTTGCTCAGAACCGCAGAGAGCATCCACATGATTCTACCATAACCTTTCATGACGGGTATCAACGTAAATATTGGTCTAATGTTGCAAATACTAGGTACAAACAACGGGCAGTGTATCAACTTTTATTTGGGAGATTTATAATAAGATAATATAATATTCTTGCCTGGGATCCAGAATCCACAATCCTTCAATACTTTATGAAGACGTGAGACTGGTCACCATTGAATCGCCTCTAGTTCAGATAGGTGTGATTGACAAGTGGATTAGCCAATCGAGGACATGCATAGTCTGTCTGTATCAAAACAAATATGGCTGCTTATGCGTAAAAAAGAAGGGACAAAAATATCACAGGTGACTAAAAAACATCAGATGCACACCAAAATCTGATTTGGATCTTAAGGATTGCTTAGATGACATACAAACAGCAAGATCAGAAAAACTGTAATCAGAAAGAAATCAGATGATTTTGTGTTTACATGTAATTGTCTTACCCTGTAGTAATAGTAGAGCAGTACCTGGGAACAGTATTTTGATTATCAGCTGAAATTTGTTTCAGTTACAGATGAGGTTGTCAGAAAAGGTCAACAAAGGCAGTATTTCTTAAGGAAACTGAACTCCTTCAATGTAAGCCAACACACCAAGTTTTGAAGCTCATTCATCCCGACCACTCCCACTTTCTCTTGCATCTGCTGATCTGATTTTGAGTGTGCGTGTTACCACAGCCAATGAATGTCATTTCATATTTATCAAAATTATAGATAACAAAGGAGCTCCTTCATAAACAAATCTGATTGCATGATCTTGTTTGGTTCTGGCTCGAGGTGCAACAGAGGGAGTGGTGACCAGACTGACCCTCAAGCCAGGCAAACAATATTCTAATAATGCAGTAGTCTTAAATAGCCTCTTTCCAGACGGTTACAGTCGCATTACAATTTTGTACATTTTTCATTCACTCCACACTTGGTGGTGGCAAGCTACTATTGTACCCACAGCTGCACTGGGGCAAACTGAGGGAAGTGAGGCCATGCCTGTTCACAGAGCAGGGGGCGGGGTCAGCGCCAACTAACCAACCATGAGGACAAATAAAATATAAGTCAAAGGAAACACTTTTGCTATGTTCATGCAGCTTCATAGTATCGATAAACCTAGCTTAACCCCAAAGTCAACCTGCTAACACCCAGTTTCAGAGTACAGGCCTATGGTTCAGTTCTGGTTTCTTCTGGCTTGGTTCTGGTTCAGTCTGGTTCATAAGTGCTCTTTTACAATATTCATCAATGTTTCCAAAAAAATCCAGTACATACGCAACATTTTTAATTGCATATTTGATTTAGATTTTTTGGAAGACTTCCCTCCCAAACCGTCAAATCATTTTATATTGTCAACATAAAGCTTTTGTCACTTGTAGACTTACTCACTGTGGGAAGAGGAACCAAAACCTTTACTCAAGTAAGAGTCCTGTTACTTCAAGTAGGAGTACAAGTAGACTTCTAGAAAAGTGATCTGAAAAGTACAATTTCTTCAAAAAGTTACTCAAGTAAAGTAACTAAGTAAATGTGACTGAGTACTACCCTCTTCTGCAAGCATAGTTACATGTCAGATCTGAGGAGAGGTGATGTTACTATATCCAAGATAGTTAAATTTAATGTCATACTGTGGAACGTCCAAAACAAAGGAGTAACATCTCCATGGAGTCAGTGAGGGTCCCTCGGCTTGACAAGTTATGTATGGCTCTTTTAAACAATAGCATTTCCTTTTGAATATGGGTAACATATGGTTGCTAATGGTAACTGATCCATCACATACAGATACATACATTATACTTTAGCATTGATTAGCTATTATTATACCTTCTCAAACTTTCTCCTGCTCCTGCTGTCTTCTGAGATCATTCCGTTCCCCTGTGGAGCGGGTGAGGGTGAGGGGTGAGGAGGGCACAGACACGAGGACTCCATGCTCCTAAACATGTCTGTGCACCGAGAGAGAAGAGCAGGAGTGACAGGGTGATGAAAACTAACTATGCCTTTAAAGTAGTTGCCTTTTAGAACTTCATCTACTGTAACAGGAGAACCGTCACCTCTGAGGAGAACATCTCACCTCAGCAAAACACATGTGAACATTCTTCTGCGTATTCATCTAAAGCAGAGCAATTCAGTCAGGCAAATGTTTATATTTAATAATTTGTTGAGTGTTGAGAGTGGATTTCTGTACTGGGCCAGCTCCACACTGCCATGCTATGTCATCAGAGGTATAATACTCCCTATAACAGAAGCATGGCCATACTGGACTACACTAGACTGGAATGAACAACACTATCACAAAGTCTTGAACTCCAGCCTCATGCCTCTTCTTACAACACTCGGACTACTACAATTATACAACAAAACATACATGCATGCACACATTTAAATATCTGTATTTCCTGCAGGATGACCTCTACATGTTCGGGGGTAAGCTGGAGCAGGGAGCGGCTAACGTTAGCGATGAGCTGTGGGTGTTTAACATCCCCAGGCGTGTGTGGACCCCCCTCAGCCCAGCCCCGGGGCCCCTCTGCCCTCTGGAGGGGCACAGCGCCCACACGGTCACCCGGGAGGACGGGCAGACGGTCATGCTGGTGTTTTTTGGCTACTCTCCGGTTTACGGCTACCTCAACCAAGTGCAAGAGTACCACATTGGTGAGTGCGCTACAGGTTGTGTTCTCGTTTTAGATTGTTGCCGCAATTGAAGTGGCCTTACCCAGTTTTTTGTGTCGTTGAGCAAACTTTGTTTTGCCGCAACACAGACACATTATAAAAGCAGATATATTGAGATCATTGTGTGCTGCTTCCATCTAATTATAAAGCATTTCATTGTCCAATAATCAGGAAATGTGCTGTTAGCATTTTAGTAGTTGTTAGCTTTCTCTCTGAAAGTTGTGAAAAACTCTTATAAACTCATCGTAGTGATAATTAGGATGCTCTGATTGCATGAGGTAAGTGATTTGGACCACTGCAAACCATTTAAAATGAACTAGCTGTGTTTTTGACATTCTGAAGACAGTAAAAATCACATACAGCTCCTTTAACCATTTAAAACAAAATATTATATTGCTTTAAATGCGACAAAGTCCTCAACATGTTGGATAATAACAGGAAACTACAACCCATGAATTTACGGTATCTCACTATTCACTGCTTTTGAAACAAATCTCCAAATTTATGATCCACAAATGTTGAAACTTATCATTGTTTGTTCAGAGTCCTTTCAAAAAGTCCTTTCAAATGACAACAATCCCACTTTTCTGAAGCTTTTGTGAAAAAAGAATTTCACTTTTGTTTGTTTATACTGACAGAGAAGACGTGAAACTTTGTGCCAGTTTTTGTTTCATATGGATAGGCCCAGTAATTGTAGAGATATTAACCATAGACCAGATCAACAAATCTGCAATCTGACAGTTACACACCATTCCACCGTATAATTCTGACCTGTCTCCAGCTCAGTTTAAACTTGAGGGATTCTAGAATGTTGTGATTGCACATGAACACAGCCTATTGATTGGAGTAATTGGGTTTTATTGATGGAAGTTAAACTCGCGACGCTGAGAGTAGCTGACATTTCTACAGGCCGCGGTCGATGTGTGCGGGCCGCGGAGTTTTGGCCACGCATTCATAAAAATCATTTCCAAAGGTGATATTTTATAGTTTGTATTCAGACTTTGTTCGTGCAGTGGCGTTGTTTACATAGGAGTTATTTGAAAAGCACCGCTCAAAATCAATCCAAATGTCCAAAAGTCAAAATCACAGTTATAAATTCTGAGGTGCACTATGTAACTTTTCCAATGGAGGATATGCGACTTGCTTGTTTCCATGGAGATGTTATTACTTTGCCTGAAATATTCCACAGTATGGCATTAGATAAATCTAGAATTTATCCAATTACAGCTATTTTTTAATGCTCAAAATCCATTGAAAATCATGCATTGTTATCTCCTTGTCTTCGTATAGGGCTGCTCAAGTTAATCGATTAATCACAGCAAATCGATTATTGAAATAATTGTCAACTAATTTAGTAATAAAATAATCATTAACTGGTTTATACATAGACTCCAAAACATGCCATGAGCTGAGAGAAGAGGTTTTATGACTAAGTTAGCAGTAACGGAAAGAAGTGGGTACATTTTGTGTTTTTAATATATTGTCTATAAGTCAGTTTTATCCCTCATTTGGCCAGAAGTAGAAAAGGTTTCAAAGGTAGTCGCCTGCACAATGTTTTTGAAATCGAAATTTTGATTACCACCCAGAAGTCTGTAAATATTCTCACTCAGGATGTCCTCAAGTTGGTTCATCTGGTAAATTTTTTTATGAAAATATTCATGGGTTGGTTGTAAACACCCAATCCATTAATCAAATACAGTAATAAATATGTAATACTGGTAATAAAAGTGTGCCATGTATTATTATTTTTTTCCCCTCGCTCATTTTACTGAGTGACAGGGCACAGGCTCCACAGCAAGCATAACTGGATTTGTTGACCAGTTCATTTTGTTCAGTTTATTTTCATAAGATTACTATGAAACATATTGCCTACAGCAATATACGCCCTTATTAATACAGAGACATACAGTGCACATAGAGTCTAGAATGTAATTAGAGCTTATATACATTTTTGGCATATTAAATGATTCCTTGCAATTCATATAAAAGTTGAGAAAGAAAAGTTCACAATTGTCAACTTAGAAAAATGAAAAGTTTTTTTCTTTTTCCCAGTTCCTCCAGCAGAGGGAGGTGTCTGCTCAGTTTTGAAGCCAAACTGAAACAGAGCGCTGCATCCAGGGGCGGAGTGGGGCTCTGAAATCTACCATGAGCATTTGCAGTGCTGCCAGCCCTCTTTTCAGCGTGTGTGTTTAAAAAAAATAATAAATAAAAAATTAGAAAAAATAAGAAAATAACCTACTCAAATCACCCAAATGTGTAGGGGGGTTTGGGGCATTACTCCCCCCACAGAGAATTTAGCAAAAAATCACATAAATTCCAGTATTCTGCTGCTTTTTAGTTATTATTGTTCGCGAATAATATTTGGGCTTATTACAATAACTTGGTGAGATCTCATCTATGCTTAAAACTATGCATCAATCAACAGGCCTATACTATACTTTTACGTGTTATATTAAATAATTAATTTCAGGTAAAATGTTCAATTTAAAGGTTAAATTACGCCTAAAAATCAGCTGAACAGTTTTGTGCAGAGTTAGTGCATTGTCATTTTAAAACCTTTTCACAATAAGGTCCATTCTGCAGTTCGTCAGTGCAGAAGGTTTTATTTTGAAAAGGCCATGGGAAGTGTTTAGTTGATGTTAGCAGCGCACTGATGTAGCAGTATGCGCTGGAGGAACTTTTCCGAGATTTTGGGCTACAATTAACATGCCACTTCTGCGCTTTGTGGTCCGCGATGGAACAAAGCAGTGGCCGCATGCTCCTCTCGCATCTCTCCTGCCTGGCATCAAACAAGCCCGACACCAGCCCACAGAGGCTGCTGGCCGACCGGGAAATCTCCCGTGTCTCCCGATTGCCACTCCGCCGCTGGCTGCATCTACAGAGCCTCCTTCTCACCCTGCTCTGACTGACTCTGACTTTTACATTTGGTCTGTAGTTTTCAGATTAAGTCAGATTGCCCACATCCTAATTTGCTGTTTACATGGCATTTCAGTAATGGGATATATCATAAATCATGATGATGATCAGGGCCCTGTTCTCTGAAGCTGGATTAGAGGGTTCGAAAGGTAACTTCAGCATTAACTCTGGTTTAAAGGTACTACGAAACCAGGTGACTTTGTATCAGCGTATCGACCAGGCTAAGATTCAAGGATTAATTGTCATTGTCACAAGTAACAATGAAATTACATTTAGACTGTTAAACAATAACCGTGGCCCTGGTATGCAATTTTTTTTGCCAAAATATAGACTAAAATACAACTGTTCTTTTTAAATTTTGGTTGTGTTTATTGCACTCAAAAATGTAGTAAATCATGCTTCTAAGCAGGCATCTCCACAAATCTGACTTTTTTTCATGGAAATGCTGTTCCTTTGGATATAATATTCCACAATATGACATAAAACTTGTAAATCCCCTTGGAGAATGTTCTGAAGTATGGTTTTAACTTTTATTTTTATGGAATCATGCAGTTGACTTTCTACCCCGAGAAAGTTACTTACTATCACTGTAAAGCTACCATCTGTAATTAGATCGGCTGACGAGGTCCTGTTGTATTCTCACATATCACCACTAGATGCTATCTACGTTACTGCTGTCTGACAGTGTGCCAGCTTTGTCCTGACAGGTGAGCCTAAACAACAGGTTTCACATCTGACATCTACTGAGTTCCCCAATAAGATAAGAAGATGACTCTTTGACTGATCAAAGACAAGAATCCAGCTGCTGTGAGCCGAGCGAGCGGCTGGTGTGAGAAAGGGCAGAGGAGATATGAGGAAATGGATACGAGACTTTTACATCAATGTGCAGGGATTTACAGAGTGAAATGTTTGAACACATTCAGCTTATGCAGGTTCTGCCTAGATTGAATATGTCTATTGTTTAATCATTCTGTATTACATAGGCCTACACACTATTGAAATCGTTACAGATTTCAAAGAAATTCTGTAGGTTAATTGTGCACTTTTTGTCTGCTGCGTCTGTTTGGCTCAGACATAAGTACTGTTCATTCAGTCTATGTCTGGTGTTGTTCATGACTTTATGAGTTTATAAACGCTTTTCACAACTTTCACAGACCAGAGCAGAGTTATGCCATCGCGGTAAAGATAAGAACAACTAGCATGCTAATTGCGCACTTCGAGATTATCTGACAGTGAAACGCTTTAAAATTAGATACAGACACTACACAGTGGACTTATTTTGACCTCAACAGCTGCTTATATAATATCTCTCTACTGGGACACATTTTGCTCAAATACATGGAAAAAAAATCAGGTACAGTGTCAGTGTCATGCCCAACTCAGTAGTTCCCACTCACGTGCCTACACTTACATGTGGCTTTTGTGATGAAGAAACACCCCAGAATACCTTTTACACTACACTGGTCACAGGTCAGGACTGGTACAAATGAAAAAAAAAATCCACTGCTCGCTAGCGTGATGTGCAGCTGTCCATCGGAGGTGCCGACAGCTGCATGGCTCTTTGTTGCAATGACATTTACGGTGACATCAGCTCCCATTGGCACCAGTTTTCTAACATGGTCACAAGTCAGCTGACTTGTTTCTTTTATTAAGCTGTTTTAGATGAATATTGCGATTGCAGTTGTGCAAATTATAACATAATGATCCACAGGTGTCATAGATATACTATATACTAGGCTCAAGCTCAGTATGACTTCTTTAATAGTAAGTCCCCTACTGCCAGTTCATTGTCAGAAGATAGCTGTTATTTTAAGTTCTACAACATGAAATGCCAAAGCAAAGGTAACAAAGCAAAAGAACATTTTTGGGCAAATCATACAAATAATGCTTGATATTTGTTATGTAAGAGGATCCAGCTGAAGATACATTTCCGTAAACTTCCTGGTGAGATGTTCCAGGCTCATCCCACTGAGACGAGGACCCTGGGGAGGACCTGAGGCGCTTGGAGCTGTAGAGATGTTTTTGGATGTCTGAGTATCTTCTGTACAGTGTGACTTCTCCTGACCCTGTCCCTTCTGAAGGAGACAAAACACAATTTAGAGGGAACTTTAGTCGACAAACTTGTTCTGGGATCAATAGTGAAATGTTGTTGTGCTCCTGTGTATAGCCGGCACAGACGTACAGGGACTCATTAGGAGGAGACAGTGATAAATCTGCTTTCTCACTCCTTCCTCGCTTCCTCTCCTCCCTCCTTCACTGGCCTTTCTCCCTTGCTTGCTCTCAACTCACTCTCCCCTCTCGTTGCTTCT
>KN473677.1:12650-26590 GCA_000787095.1 Periophthalmodon schlosseri
CTGCTACGTTAGCTTGACCTCATCACATTGTACAGTCCAAAATCTACCATTACAATAGGCCTATTTGAAGTTTTAAAACCAAAATTATTATAAAGTGCCAGAATAAAGCTTAAAATAGTTTAATTAGAGCTGTCAGAAGTGTGTGTCAGGAGGTGTGACAAGCCCAGGGCCTGCAGATGAAGAAGTAGAGAGCGCAGATAAAAAAGCTGTTAAAAGAATAGTTAAAAAGAAAAGCTAAAAGAAGAGCTAAAAGAGAAGCTAAAAGATGAACTTAAGGAGCAGCTAAAAGAGGAGCTAAAGGAGCAGCTAAAAGAGCAGCTAAAAGAGGAGTTAAAAGAACAGCTAAAGGAGAACTAAAAGAGAAGCTAAAGGAGAACTAAAAGATGATCGAAAAGAGGAGATAAAAGACACTAAGAGAACGACTAAAAGAGCAGCTAAAGAGAAGCTAAAAGAGGAGCTAAAGAGGAACTAAAAGAGGAGGTAAAAATTTGTTATACAAGGAGCTAAAAATGGAGCTAGAAGAGGAGCTAAAGGAGCAAGTTAAAGAACAGTTGTTAAGCATTATTCATAACTAATTACAGAAGAAAACATCTGTATACATCTGCAAGAGTAGTTTACTTTTTTTTCTTACTAATATCCTGGGATCAAGTACCACATGGTATTAGTTTGATTTTAGAAAAGTAACTGTATTCTGAATACAAATGAAAGAGTAACTGTAGTGGAATACACGTTCTCAAAATCAGTTCTTCCTCAGGACCCGTTCACGTTCTCTCTCATGTACTCTCAATGTATTTTTTTCTGTACATGTATCGCTATTAATTACTTCTGAACACAGCATAGACCACAATAATAGCACAAAGAAATACAGATAAATGTATAAATGTTGAATAAATGTAATCAGAAGTGTAATTATCCACCTCTGATAATACTATAAAGAATGCAGCATGTCTGACTTTGAGGTGATAGAGTGTTCTCAGGACCCGTTCATGTTCTCTCTCATGTACTCTCAATGTGTTTTTTCTGTACATGTATCAATATTAATTACTTCTGAACACAGAGCATAGACCACAATAACAGCACAAAGAAATACAGATAAATGTATAAATGTTGAATAAATGTAATCAGAAGTGTAATTATCCACCTCTGATAATACTATAAAGAATGCAGCATGTCTGACTTTGAGGTGATAGAGTGTTACGCCACAAATAACAGCTTTATAGGCTTCACCTACGTACCTGCTCCGCACTGATCTGGAGTGTGTCATTCATGCCTTCATTACCTGCCTCCTTCGACTCCTGTAACTCCAGGACTCCATCCACTGCTCACAGTTCGTCCGAGATTCTGTTGGTTTTTAAATGTTTACATGGGTGGGCCGTCCCTGTCTCTCTGAGCTTCTGTCTGTCCATGTTTCCAGTAGAGCTTTGAGATCATCAGACCAGATGATTTTGAATGTTCCAAGGTCCTGGGACAGGCTTTCGCTGCAGCTGGTCCCAGACTCTGGAAAGGTGTTCCTCTGGTTATTAAAACAGCCCAATCTTTAAATATTTTTAAGTCTTTGTTGGAAACTCATTTGTATGCACTGGCTTTTAACACAAGCTGAGCGGAACATTTATATTATATTGTTTTATCATGTTTTTGTATGTTTTTACATTTGTACTATATAGTTTTATCATGTTTTTGTACGTTTCGTTTTATAAGATTGCACTTTATATTGCCTTTGTACAGCTCTGTGGGCAGCTGTGGTTGTTTTTAAACGTGCTTTATAATTAAACTTGACTTGGCTTGACTTGAATATAACTTGAATGAATGAACGTTATGAATGAAACAAACCTACCTACCACCTTTCTTCTGTGTAATACAAAGACGTGATTATTCCTCTTTACATCGCTCTCTACTCCCCCTTGTGGACATGGTTTGACTTATTCTCTCACCTCCACAAACCCAATACTTCTTTCCCTTTTCTATTCTGTTTCATGTCTTTTCTTAGCTTTGATGTTTATGCACCTCTCCTCCTCGCACCATCCTTTGTTTATTTGTTTGTTATGGGGCGCTGCTCGGGTGATGTAATATGAGCTCCGTTTTGCATACATTAATTTGTATTCATTGTGCTGTTTTAATAAAGCTGGATTTTAAATGGAATAAAACCTCATTTCCTCCTCTGTCTCCCCTCTCCGCTGTACCTCTTACCTTGGGCTATTTCTCAGTGCCTGTGTTTTTGGCACAGATCTGGAGAGTGGAGCAAGTCAAAGCATCAGGAAGTTTTTGAAAATCCTCAAATATAACTTCTGTGCATGAAAAGAAATATGATCAGCTAGATCTACTTTTTGGAGCTTTTAGCAATGATGTAATGTTGGGTTTCAGATGACATCATAACTATAGGGCAATAATATTACATGATAATAATAATAATAATAATAATACAGTTTGGGGCAGCTAAAATGAATGTGATTATTGTTGTAACACAAGAACTTCATGGGTCTAGTCACTAACAGAAATGATCAGGTTCAACATGCATTTGTGCATTTACATTTTAGATATTTCCTGGCAAAATACAACATAATTAATAGGAAAAACTGGCTTGTGTTCCCCATCTGGGAGGACAGGTCAGAATTCTATGGTGGAATTTCCTGTTTAACTGTCAGGTTTCAGATTTGTTGACCTGGTTTATGGCAAATATCTTTGTAATTACTGGGCCTATTTACATGAAACAAAAACTGGCACATAGTTCAACGTCTTCGCTGTCAGCATAAATAAACTAAATTGAAATAATTAAATAAAGCTTCAGACAATGATTATTCAATACCTTAAAAGTGTAGACAGAAATTGTAGTTTAATCTCATTCTGTGGAACAAGACAAAGCTGTAACATCTCCTAAGATCTCCTTGGATCATTATGTAATAATTTGCACATTTTAAATAGCAATATTAATCTAAAACAACTGTCTGCTAACTTCCCCGTTGGAAAACTGCCGCGGCCAGTGGGAGCTGACATCGACATAAACACCATCACAACAAAGAGCCACGTAGCTGTCGGCCACTCCTGTGGATGGCTGTACGTTAGCGAGTCGTAGATTTTTTTTCATTTGTACCAAAATGACTACGTGACTCCGAATCTTATGCGTATCACTGATTAAGAAAATAGAACTGGAGAATGAAGTAAGTACAGAGCAGTGGGCGTGTAACGGTGGCAGTGAAAACAGGAATTGATTGCCAAAATGCTGTTTTGAAAATAAGCGATTAAAAATTGCTCAAACGTGCACAAATCACTCTAAATACAACTTTGGGTGAGTAAATGGTGAGGGGAAACAACTATAACATGGTTCAAAGCTCTGAAAAGTCAATTTTGAATAAAAGAGACGCTTTAATTAAAAAAAAAAAAAAATTAGGTGTCCATAATTCTAGCTCTCTCACCTCAGATTTGATGGACGTATTTCTAGTTTCAAAGATGAGGTTATGTCTTATGCTGCTACCGAACAATGGGTCAATTTCAGAAGACACATTTACACCATGCTGATAAAGGGAAACCTTACGTTACATTACCTGTCTCTCTCTGTTGTGTGTCCCAGGTGAGAAGTCATGGCAGGTGCTGTCCTCTCGGGGCGCTCTGGTGCAGGGCGGCTATGGCCACAGCAGTGTGTATGATGAGGGCTGTGGCTGTGTGTTTGTGCACGGAGGATACAAGACTCAGGGGCACAACAAGTTTGGCCTGGTGGACCACCTGTACCGCTACCACGTGCACTCCAGGACATGGTAAGACACCATCAGGCACAGGGCTGGGTAACATTAAGAAGTCGGCGATACGTTACATACCTCAATACACAGGCCATTATACGATACATATCTCGATACAGTGCACCTTCAATTCAATACAGTACGATATATTTCGATTCGATACGGTTCAGTAGAAAATAGAAGCTTTCGGTCCCTTACTTAATGATCAACCCCACAGAAAAAAAACAAAACAAAACATTAATGGTGCGTTTATTTCCCTTGTCGTGAAGATGAACATAACAAACTGCATTTTGTTTAGTGCATGTTCCTAACTAGAAGAATACACAAAACTGTTGCATTGCTCATTGATTATTCATCCTTAGCTTATATGAGCTCAGCATTTACACAACATAACTACTAAATCATGGCTGTGATACTAAAAGTCTGTTAAACCACTACGTGCAAAGTTAATATGAAACACCCAATGTAATAATCAAAATAGTGAGTATGTCAAATGCGTTGTATTAACAAGTTTCCTTCCTCTAAACAAGCAACAAAATTGCAGTGCTGTCACAAAATAATTTGGTGAAATATACAAAAAAATACTCTCTGCAATATATTGATACAGCAGCCCACGATATCGATACTGTATCATCAAATTAAACAATACGATATATCGATATTTTTTGATATTTTTGCAAACCCCTATAATGCATGTACTGTAATGTTTACCAAGATCGTGTACTCATGATAGGACCATTCTTCTCCAGTCTTTCCAAACATTCTCACTGGAGTTAAGGTCTAGACCAGGGGTGCCCACACTTTTTCAGCATGGGATCTACTTATAAAATGACCAAGTCAAAAAGATCTACCACCTACTATAAAAATGCTCCCATTTGAAAACCTTGATATGTTTTCCAGTCCTATGTATTTTCCATTTCTGTACAGTTTTACGACCGGGCTCGTGTTGCGTCAGATCCCCAGATAATCATTAGTGTCCTGAAGCTACAGCTGTTGCACCATGACAGAGGAAGTGGATCACACTCACCACTTTTATTTCGCTCCTTAGACCGTGTCCCCAGATGAACCAGGAGCACGGCCTGTTTATGCTGTTTGTTTGTGTCTGTGAATGCCTGACATATTTGAGGAGATACTGACCAGTTATGCTGACTCGCATAAATAAGTGGAGCCAAATAATGCGGTCAAGGAGGTAGCGCATTTCCTCATGTTGGGGTACTTTTCCTCTGTGAGTAACTTAGTAGCTTTTGAGAACAGTCACTGGCAGATGAGGCAAACGCACTTTGAATATGACATTGTGGAAAAAAAAGTCCTCCTCCCATTTCGTATGAAAGTGGTAGGTTTTTGGCTTATTACTTGGTCCAGCTCCCCCACTCATTTTATATAAGAAATAAATTGGGGCTAACTAGATAACTTCACTGAATAGGGCCCGGGAGAGATAACTAACTTTAAAGATGATCTTGTCAAATTTGTGCGCAAAAAGGATTATTACTGTGCAGTAATACAAGTTGCCCAAAATAGATATATTCAAATGAGATCGCTGTCCCTCCTGTGGTCACAACTTGAATAAAGATGTTGTTTTTTTGCCATACAGAAAATATAGTGTACTGCAAAAAGTACTTTATACAATTTGACGGCTCAGCTATGAAGTGGCATTAGTGACGTTCTGACAGCTCCACATACCCCCGGTCCTGTGTAAAAGTGACAGTACTTCTGCAGCGTGATGGGAGGCTGTGGACTCTGAGTGAGTATTTACTTACACAGGGCTGACAGTGGCGATGACCCCCACTGACCCCGTGACCCCTGATGACCCCTAGAGGCGCGAGGACGTAACAGGAGCCGGGATGTAACACATGCTGCTGTCTGCTCCTCTCTCTCTGGCTATCTCTGTCAGTCTCTCTCAATCTCTCGCTGTCTCTTTCTCCCTCTCTCTCTGCTGCTCTCCCCCTCTCTTTTTCTCGCTCTAATTTTACTCTCTCTTTCTTACCCCTTGTGTCCCCATCCCTGTTTTTCTTTCCCCTCTTATATCTCTATTTCTTTCCACCTCCCTCTCATCCACATTGTTCTTTCTCCTATATCTCTTTCTTTCTCCCTCTTTACCTTTCTCCATATCAAATCATTCCACTTTTTCCTCTTCACCTTCCCTTTCTTCCTCTCTTTCTCTCACCCCTTTCTCTTCTCTTTTTCTCCCTCTTATCTCTCATCTCTCACCAACTCTCTCTCTTCACTTTTCTCTCTATTCCCCCTCCCCACCCTCTCTCTCTGCTTCCCCCTCTCTCTCTCTCTCTCTTTCACTCCTCTCTGATGTGGAATCCGCTGTCACTGTAGTTTTCATTCCCAGACATTCTCTACATCTCCCTCCTGTCTGTTAAATGCTCTGGAAAATTCCCTTAATCTTTTTTTCCAATTAACAACACTCGGTCAGATATTATCTTTTTCTGCTGATACCTATATCCGATATTTGTCTTACTGTTATGGCAGATAACCGATATTCACTTTTTTTCCCCCAGTATATTCAGTATTTCAAAATCTTCCGAAATTCAGTCTTTCTCAAACTGTGGTATGTGTACTTCTTTTAGAGTCAATTTAATCTTTGGGCCAGCATTTGTTTAGAACTTGTGTAAGAACTTGAGGCGACAGTAGCTCAGTTGGTAGTTGGAGTGTTTTTCCGCTGATCCGATGGTTGTCGGTTCGAATCCCGCTCTTGACGTAAACATCACCGGTCCACCGCCTCACAGATTGGCGGTGCGATTCTAGCCCCCACAGATGAATACTGCCGTTTGGGGTAAGACACTTAACCCACCTCGCCCCCGGTGTCTGCGTACACTGGAGTATGAACGTGTGCGTGAATGGGTGAGCGGTTCCTTGATGTAAATCGCTTTGAGTGCCTTGAAGGTGGAAAAGCGCTGTATAAAAATGTGACCATTTACCATTTAATGAGATCTACAAAAGTCTTGTTATAGACCTAGTTTATGTCCACTCATCCTCAGAAGGCGAAATATTTTCTTAAAGGGTACTTGATGTGAAACATTTGAGAAGCACTGGTCTATGGGGTAACTAATGACCATAAAAACATCCTATATTTAATAGAAGTATCGGAAACGTTAAAATATGGCAAAATGTGCTCTCTGCAGTTTCATAGCGGTAACAACTTCAAACCATTGCCATAGCTATCAAAAATTTTAACTACATATATATTGTTCATCCCTCATCGAGCGTTTAATAATTTTCCAAAAAAGTCAGTAGGAAACAATACTAGGATTTGGCCTCCCACTGCTGAGCTCCCTGGCCTCTCTCCTCTGTAACAGTTGACTTTTTAATTACGGGCTGTTTTAACACCCACGGCTCCGTTTGGTGAGTTTAGTGAGATGGGAGCAGAGATTAGAGTGTAATTGTGTTCGAATACTTTGTGAAAATAGAAGCGAGCACTGACAGTAGACTCATTCACTTCAGTGCATGTGGAAATACCTCTATACTTGAACCACACATAATCCCACAGAGGTAATATCAGGACTGTTTCTGCTAAAGGTCACAACACAAAACTTATTAAGAAACAGCTGTGTTGGTAACTTTTTTGATGAAGGCTCCACCACCTGCTTCAATAAGAGATGGTATTACTTTGTCTGGAATGTTCCACAGTAAGATTTATCTCCATGGTGACAAGCAGGTGACGCTACCAGGCCAAGTTTAAGGTCAGATCTGTTTAGAAACCAAACCAAATGTCTGGGGAAATGCTTCATAAGTTATAAGTCTACACCTTGTTTCAAACATTCAATCCACAGTGTCATTGCTGACATGTTTGGATGTGCAAAATGTGAATGTATTTGCTCATACATTCCTTTGCATCCTGCTGGATTATACATGCCATCACAGATCAGCAGTTGTCCCTCTGTGGTGACCCTTGACCTTTGACCCCTGCGTGCTGCTGTGGTGAGCTTAGGGACAGTTGGTGAGGAGAGCACCATAACCCACACACTGAAACGCACATTTGTATGTCTGATGCATGTCTGAGCCTGATCGTATCTGGCACACTCATAGAACTGGGGTTATGTTAACTAACCTGAGTAAAAGTCAGGCACGTGGTTGCCATGGTCGTGGTCGGCTGCCCTTTACAGCTGACTGGCTGGCACACTGAGCAAAAAAAAATAATAAGTGCAGCTTGTGCAGTTCAAAGGACAAAAGTTAATTACTATTGGATTGTCTGATTTGAGCAACTTGTATCTATGGTGGCTATGCTTCAGACTTTTTACAACAATGCAACAGGCTTTCTACACCAAATAAGACATTCCAGAGGGAATGCCAACCGAAACAGAGTGGAGTGAGAGGATTAGGAGAGGCTTTCCTTTTGTGTGTCCAGAGTTCACCTAGCTCCCAGTGGAGGCTGCTCTGATGCTGCAGGACACAGAAGACAGGGAGGAGGGACACTTTTGTCCTGATGGCTGTTAATCTCCTCAAACTACCCTGACACACTATCTGATGACTCTCCCTGTTGAGCTGCACTGAGACTTTGGTTTGAGCTGTCTATTATTATTGTATTTTACTGCTCAGTGTACGTAAATTGTCCCTCAGGGACGAATACAGTGATTTTGATTTGATTGATTGGAATGAGCAGAATAAGTGTATTTATAGGGCTTTATACTTGTGTGACTTGTGTGTTGCTCAGTGTATCAGCCATCTTTGACCACTTTATCCTTTACTTAGGAGCAAGACGTTTTGTCTTGAGAGAAAAAAGAACACTGCGGAGGCTGTGCTCAGCACGCTGGGGCAGCTGTCAATCATCCACAGAGAGCGTATGTGTTAATGGAGGAACACACTTGCACAGCACTTCTGCACTTCTGCACTCCCTACTCTTACGAGCGTTACACGGGTATTCTAAATGATCAATGGAAAAGGGAAATTACTGCACTAGAAGTAGTTTTCCTCCTATATAATCATAAGTTGTGAAAATACCAATAAAAAGGACTCTCATACATAAGTTGAAGCTCATGTCTCCTTGTGTGCAGGTGGATCCTGAAGGAGAGCGGCCTGGCAAGGTACCTCCACTCGATGGTGCTGCTGAGTGGGACACTGCTGGTATTTGGAGGAAACACCCACAACGACACGTCCCTCAGCAATGGAGCCAAGTGCTTCTCTGCAGACTTCCTCAGCTATGACATTGGTAAGACACGGGGGACGGGTGGACCTGGTGGTGGAGAAGAGGAGAAGTTGATGCAGGAATCCTTTTGAAATACTTTACTGAAAGCATTTCCACCAAATTGTTGTGTGACCAGTAATTAAGAAGTGCACAGTGATCAGGGATTTCACTCACCCAAGAGCCACAGGAAGTGCACAATACCTTGTTTACACTCAATACGGGGTGGGTATGTATTTTGAGCAGGTAACTTGCAGTCTGGTACACCAACTCTTTGACCATGGCAGCACAAATTTACGTGGGATCACGCAATAACACAGTTCTTTTAATCACTGTAGAATTCTCCACATGGGTCTTGAACTGTAACCGACTGGCATAAGGGAGCGCCCTGCCACCCTGTAGTGAAAACCCATCTGAACCACTTGTATCCACGATCTTGTCCTTTGGTCACTAAACACAGCTCATCATTGGTGAGAATAGGAACACAGATTGACCGGTTTAACTGTAATTAGTTTAACTTTGCCTTTACCAATTTGGGTTGAATCCGAGATACCTAAGGGTGACATATTGATTGACATATTTCTTTCTTCTGTTGAAACTTGTCCAGACTCCATTTCCTAGGTGCCTTTGCATTTGCTTTGATGAGTTTATCAGCCCTTTTAGATTTGGTGGTCGGTTTATGAGCATTAGGAGTTTCAAAGCATGGGTCAGTACTTTTTGCTATTCTCGACATTTTAGCAGCAGATGCTTAAAGATGAGAAGACAAGTCTTAATAGAAGGGACTGGAATAGTAGATTTTAGTTTTTAGTTTTTTAGTTTGTGTACTGTATTAGTTTCTTGCTCTTGTTGAATTAAAGAGCCCATATTACGCTATTTTCTGATTGATGTTATAATGATATATAATGATGTTTCCTCATCAAAAACATATCTGGAATTGTGTTTTGTTTTATTCACACAAATCCTGCATATTTAGGCTGAGATCTTCTCTCAGACAGCACACACTGTGTAGAATCATTTGAATAATTTCAGCCCTGGAATTGCCTATGTCTACTGAACTAAAGGTAAAAGATAACTGTTAACTTGAAAACTACCACTACATGACATCACAAGGTGGAACAGAGCATTTTGAGCTGTAGACAGAATAATAATAAAGTGTTACTCAAACATGTGTGAATGAAACCAAACACAACTCCGGGTATGTTTTTGGGGAGGTAACAACATTATAACATGGCTAAAAGCTTACGTGAATCCATTTTGTATAATATAGGACCTTTAAGGATTAAGTTCAAGTTTTTTATCTACATATAAATAAATTAAGATGAAAAATGATAGTTTTCATCAGGTTATATTATTAAATGAATTGACATGCAGAAAATCAAGTGTATGCATTTCAGATTTGTGTATCAAAAGGTACTCTCTCTCAGGTGAAAGGAACAAATAAAAGATTTAACAGTGACATATTAAGTTAATTGAAATATGAAAACTATCCTTTTCAATCCAATCCAATCCACTTTATTTATACAGCACATTTTATAAACTGTAATGTTTCCAAAGTGCTGCACAGAAAAAAAACAACAAAAAAACATTAAAACAAAAACAATTGCTCCAGCAGAGCTCTTAAAAAAACAAACTCTTAAAACAATAAATAAATAAAACCAGTTAAAAAATAAATCAATAAATCAATAAATCAATAAATAAATAAAACTATAAAAGACACAGAGGACCACACAAATCACGCAGTGTTAAAAGCCAGGGAATAAAATTATGTCTTAAGACGAGATTTAAAACGATCCACTGTAGGGCCTGTTCGGGCGGTGGGTGGGGCAGAGCGTTCCAGATCTTAGGGCCCGCCACAGAGAAGGCTCTGTCCCCCCTGGTTTTAAATCTCGTCCTCGGCACCATGAGCTGGAGCTGGCCTTTGGACCTCAGAGCGTGCGGTAAATTTGAATGACGTCCGAGATGTATTGTAGGGCCAGTCCTTTCAAAGCTTTAAGAACAAACAATAAAATCTTAAAATCAATTCTGAAATTGAAATTGAAAGTATACAGTGCATTACAGTTGTCCAGACGCAAAGAAATAAAAGTGCGCACGACTTGTTCAGAGTGCTTAAAAGTGACAAAAGTGATAAAAGCCTGATTTATGCTGATATGTTTGTTGGCTTTAAAATCACTGTCCATGGTGATGCCAAGTTTGGTGGCGAAAAGGATGAACATTATGCTTATGGATGCTCCTGTTCCTCCTTAACCTATTTCTGATAACAAAAAATATCCAACTGTCTCTTGAAATCTTCGCCTGCCTGCATTTGCACCTGGCCTTACGAGTGGCGTCATTGATTCACAGCACAGGTTTGTGATCAGAGATCCCCTACCGATACATTGTCAATAGATAAATTCCATGAAATGACCAAATCTAATATATGACCATGTGACTTTGTGGGTTGGTTTACATGTTGCACCAAGTTAAAACCATCAATCTTTAGCCATAGGCGACAAATGGCAATATACATGTGGGTCAAAATCCCCACCTATTAAATCTTATCTTAATTTTTCACTATGGGAGCGATAAAGTCTGAAAAGCCACTGATGAATCCTTATGGTCTATATATCACTGCATAAAACACAGGATCATTTTGTCAAAGTTCAAAACAGCTCATTTCAAATAAAGCAAAAGAGTCTGTTGTCAGTGACTTGTAGCTTAAACCTTTCTTAAATATCGAAGCGATGCCACCTTCACATCCAGTGGACCTCAGTGCATTAATAAACGCACAGCCCGGAGGTAACAGTTCAGAAAAGGCGACTGACTCACCTTGAATTAATCCAGGTTTCTGTGACAAAAAGTACATCCAGATGTGAATGTGACGATAAGGATTCCTGGACGACAAATGTCTTTTTTACCACAAATCTGGCGCGTACGAGTGCACATTTCAGTGATGTCGGGAGCGTGTCATATACCGGAGCAGCCTGGTTCGGTGGCTGGAGGTTGGTGGGGTTCACACCACCTAATCCCCAGAGACAAGACCGGCCAAGGTGCACGGCTGCAGGATCCTTCTGTAGTCCACAAACCAGCTGCAACCAAGCGGCCGCGGTGATGGGGCAAGGAGCGAGGAAGTGGCGTAACAGGCTTCATAGTCCTGGGAGATACTTGCTGGACACCTCAACAGCTCCAGGGAAAATACAAGCCAGGATTTCAGTCTGACAAAGCGGCTGCAGCAAACTCCACGCTGCCTGCATTTTTTGGATTGTAGGGCCTTCACTTGAAGCAGTTAATCTGGGGCATCAGCCAGATAAGTGGGACGCAGCTTGTTTGGCCCATCACAGCGATATTCTGCACATTTATCCACAAATGCTTTGATTTGTATTACCGTATTTTCCGGACTATAAGTCGCACTTTTTTTCATAGTTCGGCAGGGGGTGCAATTTATACTCAGATGCGACTTATATGTGAAATTATTAACGGCCCCGGGCCGTCGCTCCTACTTTACAGTTCTACAGCAATGTACATATACTTCTGCGTCACCCACACAAACAATCTACACGTCACATGAAAGCTACAGCGCTCGTCTTTTTCGAATATGCAAACCATTTTCACCTGCAATCACCACACTGCTGACAGGAAAGCCATTTTTACAGAGAAGCAAAAAAATTGGATTTGGACTTCACTTACCTTTTAGGGCTCCAGAAGTCGGTCTCATTCGTTCCATACAGGTCCAGAGAATATAATCCAGTGAAGAAATTATGTCCACAAAATAAGTTAGATCCCCCATGTCGAATCTGCTGCAGGAAAATATTCCAAACGTGAAAACTGCTCTGTGACTTTTTTGCATTTCTTTCGTCGATTTCAGGCATAATAAACTCCTGACAGCGCTAACTTTGCTTCTCATGCTAAAACACACGTGTTAGCTTGTGATTTACACCAAGGTTGGCCAATATGTTGGGGGTTGTGGGTTACTGGAGCCTCAGACAGCGAATGAGTGCTACAGATGGCTGAAAGTTTGTGCTCCACTCTCCCCCTTGTAGAATCAACCAATTACATTACATGAGGTTAGTGACGTTTTCCCCTTACAGCCAATGAGCAGTGGGACACGACGATGTATCGCATGCCATGCTTTTCCGTAAACAGACGGAGCTTATCGAGTGCGTAAACAAAGCCAAGAGGATCCTGGGACTACGCAATTCATGCACATTTTGTGCACTGTTGTTTTGCAACAGTTTTGCGTTCTAAACATGACGAAACAGACAAAACAAAGGAAGTATGCGATCACAGGACACTGTGGATGTTTGTACAAGTTATGTTAGAGGCATCTCAGACCCGGAGCGGTTTGTGTCAAAGAGTGAACATTCCACGGTGGACTCAGGAGTAGAAGACCTTATTTTTTGATGGATTGGATGCTCTTCTTAATCGGTAAGTGTGGTTTATTCTGCTATTGACATAATTGTAGGTAAAATATATTGTGTGTAATCATTAGCATTGCTTCATCCATGTAGGGTTCAAAAATGTTAAGAGAACTGTTTCTATTACTCAACCATTTCAGATCAATATTGCTATTTACAATGAACAAAACATAAAATTATGATCTCTCTATGTAGTTTAAAGGCACTGTACCTGCACCTGTACTGTCTTAAAAAACGTCAAAACAGAACTAGATCATTTTTATGATCCAGTTATTCCTCACCTACCTTATGCATTATGAACTCCTAATTATTCACCACAGTGAGTTTATAAGCGCTTTTAACAACTCTCAGAGAGTGTTGCCATCACTGTAAACCTAACAACAATTAGCATGCTAACATCTACTTCCTGGTTATTAATTATATGACCATAAACCCTTCATAATTAGATGCAGAAAGCACACAGCAGACTTATTTTGACCTCCAGAGCTGTGTATATTTGTACTGGGGCAAGACATGGAAAAAATTTGTACCCTTTAACACTCGATACTGAAAAAAATCACAATATGTTTACTTACCTCTAGGAAAAGTCGGTTCAAAACCAAAATCATTTTTCATTGCCTTGCCTCTAAAGTTACCGGAATGTTCCCTCGATCAGACTTTCATACAGTAGTTCCTCTTCGTCTAGCACCT